>JACXGK010000461.1:0-45572 GCA_016801125.1 Novumbra hubbsi
GGGGGGGGGGGGGGGGGGGGTTGTCATTGCAATCTGCACACTATACAGCTCTTGGTCCACAGACGACACACATCCACAGCACATCTGTCTCCCCCTCATGTAACTGACCAGACCCCATGGGGAGATGATGGCACTACATCGTCAGCGTGATTAGTAATAAAGCCGCTCTAGAGAAACACTGGCGTCTAATGAATGATCAGGCGTGGTTTGACCGTGTCATCCCACTGGCCAGACCTCCTGTCCTCCACCACCTCCACCTCCAGGACCATCGTATTCGGCCCACCTTAATGGGGAGCCTGAACAGTAATGAAATAGACACACATTGTGGCATTCGAACAACCGTGTGCTCGTCGGTGTGTCCGTTTGCAGACCGTTCAACTCCGTTCCCACATGCAGATGTACTCCTTTCTTTACGAGGGGTCAGGGCTGAGTTTAAGGGAAAGGAGACCGTGCCATTTATCCTCCTGCTTTGCTCTCCTGATATTGGGGCATGTGGCCTTTGACCGGTGAGGCAGATTGAGTGAGGAGAGACTGTGAGCAAGAGGCAATTTCAACTGGATTTAAAGTCAGGCAACAGTGGTTAAAAGACATAGGCACTGCAGGGGAGAGAGAGAGCCCAGGGAAGAGGTTTATTTTCAGCCCCACTGCTCAACTAAACATTGATTCCAACACGTGGGAGTTGAACAGAGAAAGGCAGCTGTCAACTTGATGTCACTCCATTCAGATGAGTTGCCGCGAATGAGGGCAAACGTGCATTGAGCTTTAGAAAAGTATAAGTAAAAAAAAATAACTGGATTATACTAACCCATTATGGTACTTTATCAAAATAAAGTATGTGAAGACTTTTGAAACATTTACATTATATTAGAGACAAACAGCAGAACTTCAAGGATTGACAAGCTATAGCGTGAGTCAACAAGAAAATACCCCCCTTAGGCATTAAATCAGAACAGTAGATGTTCCTGCAAATGTGCTGAGTGTGTTTCTGGACCATCTTTCTAACTAAGCTCCATGCTGCCTAGCGACAGAACTGAGTATAAACAATGCCTGACAGATACGTATCTCTATGGATGAGATAAGTCGTAAAATTGAGGGGTAAAGTGTGGACTTCAGAAATCATTCCTTACTGATACCATCACAGTAATTCCAGAATATATGCAAGTTAAATAAATAGCATATACATATTTTCTAAATGGATTAAGAAACCCCCTGACAGTGTAAACAGTCAATACTTACAGTAGTGTAAAGAAAATTTAGTAGGTATTATCTCTAACCAAGACATCATAAATATCCACCAGACTCTTGACAGTAACCCTTGACTAAGATGACTATGTGTTTGTTTATCAGTGAAAATCCATTTCTATTTGTTCTAGGAATGATCAGGAGGTACTGAATGCTGTGTGGTGATAATAGGCACTGAATGATGTGGAGGTACTGATCGCTGTGTGGTGATAATAAGCGATGAATGATGTGGAGGTACTGACCGCTGTGTGGTGATAATAAGCCCTGAAAGATGTGGAGGTACTGACCGCTGTGTGGTGATAATAAGCACTGAATGATGTGGAGGTACTGACCACTGTGTGGTGATAATCAGCACTGAATGATGTGGAGGTACTGACTGCTGTGTGGTGATACTAAGCACTGAATGATGTGGAGGTACTGACCGCTGTGTGGTGATAATAAGCACTGAATGATGTGGAGGTACTGACCGCTGTGTGGTGATAATAAGCACTGAATGATGTGGAGGTACTGACAGCTGTGTGGTGATAATAAGCACTGAATGATGTGGAGGTACTGACAGCTGTGTGGTGATAATAAGCACTGAATTATGTGGAGGTACTGACCGCTGTGTGGTGATAATAAGCACTGAATGATGTGGAGGTACTGACAGCTGTGTGGTGATAATAAGCACTGAAGGATGTGGAGGTACTGACCGCTGTGTGGTGATAATAAGCACTAAATGATGTGGAGGTAGAGATCGCTGTGTGGTGATAACAAGCACTGCAAACACTATATGCCACCAGTTAATGAAAATGTTTTTAGAAATAACCCAGAGTAAAGCTCTAGAAAGAAGCATTCCAATCAGACAATCTGTGACCTCAGCCTTAATAAGGTCCTCTTCACACCACCTGGTGTAAAGAAAATGCCAATCCAAGACTGCAAAACGGCAATGAAAACACACAAAGGTTTACGCATCCCACAGTTAACATCAGCGTTGTCAATCGAGAGAGTGGATTGTTTTCTTGAAACTGAACAGTGTTTTTACTAAGCATTATAATACCAAAACCTAGCCATGAATTCCAGTTTGTTTAATATAACAAATTATATAACAAGCTATATAACAAATTAGCCTCCCATCTTTGAAGATATAATCCTTTCATGCCTTTCAGTGTGATCTCCCAGTAAGATGAACTCTGTAGTGTGCAGATATTGTCCTTGTGTCCAACCAGGAGATTCAATGGCCGAGCTTGAAATCGTGAATCATTAGTCTTTGATTGTAATCCTCACACTAGTTCCTCTAGTTGGAGTAGACGTTTGTATCTCTGTTTGTGCAATTTTTGCATAAAAAATTAATTTGTTTCAAAGGCTTTTGTACTTTTATATCCTCATTCCATGTGATCTGTAAACTATGTATTTACCCCACGTATACCCTATGATTTGTAAACCATGTATGTACCCCACGTATACCCTATGATCTGTAAACTATGTATGCAGAGAACAGCAGTCATTGTCCTCCTTCTAGTTTGCTCTGGAGAAAAGGCTTTGCTGCTTGCTCTTTATAAAATAGTACTATTTAGATTTGAATCCTCCTTGACCTCCCATGCAGGCAAAGTTTGTGTAGCCTGTTGTAGACAGTTGACTCAGTGAACAATGTATGTGTCAAGAGAGGCCTGTATATCCCTTTATGTTATACTGGGACTCTTAGAGACTCACATGAACAACTTTCTGTCAGCTGTTGAGCTGAATTTTAAAGTGAAGATTTTTAGATGATCTTTTGACAGTTGAATGATGTACTTCACATTTTTAGAAAATGGCTTTGTAACCCCTCCCAGAGAAATACCATAGGTATCAATAGTCTTTCCTTAGAGAGACTCAAATAGGTATTTTGATTTTGGCACGGTGGGTTACCTTAAACCTACATTGTATACACCAAACCAGATCAAGACCCTCCTTGGTTACTCTCTAATGATTTTCTAATAATTTGCACCTGTTATGGTGCAATTAGCTGCAGCAATTTTATGTGACTGTAAAGGTGGGGTTGTACTTTCCACATATGTAAATGTCATTTCTGTAAATTAGTGGTTTAAATGTTTACATCTTTTGTTATTTGTTAAATCGTGTTTCCTTTATCAATGAATGTGGTTGTAATTTAGCGTAACTATCTATGTGTTCAAGTATTTTTAAACTTTTTTACATGACTGTATACATAATATTGAATTTAAAATAAATCCAAACACTAATCATATTATAGAGCAAGCACTAAAGCTTCCTATGACATACATATTCTGCTGTGCAGAACATACAGAAAGTATGAATGAATTATTAACTAATTATTTAATACAAAAATTGTAAAGAGTATATTAATGAAAATAACAATCTAAAAATATCAACAACCATTTTCAAAATGGGTAGATTTCATGTTAAACTCCAGTGTTCCCAATAAAGTATCTATGTGAAAATGAACAGGGCATTCTAAATACCAAATATATGTTATGTCCCTGCTGGTATGAAATCGCACTATACATAGTCATTATACTTAGACACACACCATGTGAGGCACCCTTTTAGATAATGTCAGATAATGATCGGCTAGAAAGCGACACGTGATCACATTTTATCTCCATCACAGTGGCACAGAGAGGCTTGCTGAATGCAGGGGAAGTTGAAAAAGCTCTGAGAATAATTACTCTCTACCAGCATATAAACGTGTTATTCTATTTAACATTAATAATCTGCCTCAATTCCCAGTAAGACCTCTAGCATCTATCATATTTTCACAGAACTACTTTAATCCTTGACAAATCTCATTTCCCCAAATATTCCCATCTTTCTAATGGACAGGGTTTGGTCACGTGTGGCTACATCTAGTAGAGCGACACAGCAATACATAAGCATCACTTCAGCAAATAAGGGTAACTGTTTTAAGGACAATCAATGAGTACTTAACTACAGTTTGTACCCCTTATTTTGTGTTCAGAAATGGTGGCACTAGGAATATTCACAAGTACAAACAGTTTTTAACCGACATGATGTATTAATAAGACAGGAAGATAAAGTATGTGTCTGAAACTCACCGCAGAGTAAAGTTCTCCAGGGAGGAGGAACTGGTCATGAGGATGTAGAAAGTGGCAATATCGGTCTTCTTCAGGGGTTTGGAGGAGGTCTGGATGACCACGGCCTTGCCCAGCTTGAGTTGAGAGAGAGACACTGCTCCCTTTGACACATGAAGGAGGCGCACACTGCCGATCCTTTGCATGGGAGTAACAGGAACATACTCAGCCTGCCGAGGCTTCTCTGAGCTCCCCCAGCGGCCCCCACCCCCGTCCCGGCACTGTCCGTAGGCACTGGGCCGGGCCTGGTAGTACAGCTCCACGGTGTTGCCCTCTGTTAGGTCCAGCCTCTCCCGGCTGGAGCTCTCCGCTGCAGGACTAAACCAGCCAGCGACAGGCTCTAACTCAGCCATGCATGTGCCCCTCTGACCCCCGAGGGCACAGGAGCCTCTTACCTCTTGGGTCTGCCAGAAGGCAAACACGGTAATACATGGCAACTCATCCTTTAGCCCGTCTGCTCCTCTTTCCCAGTCCCTCCCGGCCACATAGAACAACACCCGGACGGAGGGCTTGGTGGAATAGACCCGGGGGTTCAGAACGAAGGACTGGACCTTCCAGTTGTAGGTGAACACACCCGGGGCCCGGAACAACTGCACAGACTGGACCAAGTCCAGAGGCACGGGCTGCTGGGTGGACAGCGGCCCGTAGCTGGCATTGACAGAAGGCGTTCGGCTGGTTCTCAGGATGACAAATGGCTGTGTCTGAGTCTGCATGCTGAAGTTCCTCATAAAGTCCTGACCAGCCTCTTTCAGAAAAAAGTAATCTGTGTCTACCACCTGGTAGCTGACCGGAAGAAACACAGGCAATGGCAGAGAGCTCTTGGTGTTGTCTGACATCTCCTGACTGTCCAACTCTGTCAAAAGCAGAGACAAAACATTAACCCAGGTTGACAAGTGTTGTTTTCATGTTAATAAATGAGGATGTACGAGTGAATCACTACACATTTTTCCCCCTATTAGTCAGTTAGCTTAGTCCTAATCAAAGCAAAATGGATACTTTTGTTTGCATTTCTATTTAGTCTGCTGGGGATTCACAATGCCCAAATTTCAGCAAACCAAATGTTTTAAACAAAAATGATGTGGTCATAAATGTCCTTACTCTTTGGTCAGTTATTTGGCAAAAAGTAGAAATTCAATTGCCCTGGCGGTAACAAATCCCAAGTCTGTGCGCTAATACATGTAGTCTCAGCAACTGCCTAAAATGATGACTGGGGGATGGGATGTTATGACACATGAATATTGCGGGCGACAACCTTCCTACAAACATTTGATCTGTGAACTCATACCATAGGCGGATGTTGACGACTGTCCTACTAATCCCCTAATACATAACGATTTCAACACAATCCACAGCACTTTTGGGTCACTTCCTTTATTTGAGTTGGATTGCAGTCTCACTACAACAAACTTGTGAGAGCAGTTACTTGATGTGCACCTGGGTTTAGTTGGTGTCATTTTCACCTCCCCAATCAAAATGGACTAAGGTGGGAAAATTCCCCAAGAATCAATTTAACGAGACTAAAAAAGAAAGATGTAAAAAAAAAAATTGAAACACATAGCAGTTCTTTGGCTTGATGTTAATGATACGCTGGCTACTGATCAGATTATCTGAAAGCTAAATTGCTGAGTTCAGTTATTTGAATAGATTCAGACATTTTGAAGATTGAGATTGGACAGTTTCTAATGTGTCATTGCAGATTTAATCTAGCTGAATTGGTTTGAAAACATTTGAACTAAGAAGAGAAAAGATTTTCTTGGGAAATTATTTTTGTTAAGCATTTCCAATTTCAAATTGAAAAGCACTCTATATATACATTCCTTTGTATTGCGTAAGTGACTTACTTGCACAAATCTTCTAGAGACGTAATTTAGTGCGCTCAGATCTTGGAAAAGATTTGTGCAACAAGCACAAATTGTTTGCAAACCGCATATCACTACTACTAACCACCCCCTTCTGATCAAGTCAGAAGTACTAACGGGGCCCATTGTTTCACATAATCATAATCATCTGAGTGCCAAAAAGAAACTGACAAAAAGAAGCCATCCAGAACATTTCCAGGAAATAGACTGAAGGAAAGCTGATCAACTGGATGGGACATCATCATTAAAGTGAAAGGGCTAGCACCGTCCATTTACTTAATCTTCAAATTCCCATGACAGAGCATACTAGAGGACCTTTATATTACAAACGATAGAAGGAGCAGCTTAAGCATATTACTGTGTGATGCAGTGGCATCAGAGCACTGGGACAGAAGAACAGACACCAGTGCTTTGATATCATCCAGATCAAGTCAATCCCAGTCCCAGATGAGAATGGACACAGATAAAAAGGATGACTAACAGTTTAGAGCAGGAGCTGTTTTAGAGGTCCTGGTCTTTCAAATTGTTGAATTCTGTGTTTGTATGTCTAGTAAAACAGCTAGACCATAAGAGGAATTAGAACAATTTACTCAGAATGAGGATATTTTAAGCTTCCTAACCCATACACTTAAAATATCCTCATTTGTAATTTATCCTCTGGGTAGAAGTTACGATTGGGTTAGGGTTTACATGTTTTGGGTTAGGTTTAGGGAGTAAGGTTACTGTAGTTGTTAGGGGGCAAATTCAATATGCATGGAAATGACTAAAAACGTACAAAAACGTTGTCTGCAAATGTCTGCAACAGAATGCCAAGCCCTGTTTGGTGTTTGACCTTCCCAACATCCATGTCACCCAGCTCCTCCACTCGCTCTACTGGCTTCAAACTGAAGCATGTATCCAATTCAAGGCCATATTATTTGCCAAGGGAAGCACCTACTTCCAACATTCAGCAATGCTCAAACCCTATCATTTCTAAGAGTACCTACAATAACTCCCGAGCCATCACCTCCAGTGCATACGGAAAGTATTCACAGCGCTCCACTTTTTCCAGATGTTGTGATGTTACAGCCATGTTCCTGTAAATAGGTCCGGGTGGTAGGAAACACGCGCACAGACAGAACTTCAGGTTCCAAACAAGGTCTATAGGAATCCACACGGACATCCAAACAATACGGATACTACACGTCCATCAACGACACTTAAAAGCCGAGCTGCAAACTGGCTCTACGTATAATACACAAAAGAAAGTGCTTCTACAAAGCAAACCATGAAGGAGTCCCAAAACACAGAGCAATCTACTTCTTATGGTTTATCACCGACACTGTGGAAGATTCATTCGAGACTTAAATACGAGGCTGAATTGCCAAAGTAACACAGGTGTACAAAGAGCCTCCTTCACTTTTCAAAGGAAGTTGCGCCCTTGACTCAGTAGTCCGGTGATGCCGATTGTCGTTGACCAGAGGGGGCGAGATATTTTTTTTTTTTTCAAAATTCTACACTCAATACCCCATAATATTGGCTAATAGACTCTCACCTCACGTTCCCCAGTCAAATTAAAAAAATCACCAAAACAGCATTCTATCATCTTAAAAATATAGCTATAATCAAGGGCATGCTGTCTTGCAAAGACCAAGAAAAGCTTATCCATGCTTTTATCTCTTGTAGAGTTGACTACTGTAATGGGCTTTTAACTGGACTTCCCAAAAAGACTATAAAAAAGCTGCAGCTCATTCAAAAAGCTGCAGCCAGAATGCTAACCGGGACCAAGAGAACAGAACACATTACTCCGATTCTTAAATCTTTGCATTTGCTTCCAGTCAGTTATAGAATAGATTTTAAGGTGATGCTTTTAGTCTACAAATCACTGAATGGTTTAGGGCCTGAATACTTATCTGATATGTTTGAAGAATATCAACCAAGCAGGCCTCTAAGATCTATGAATTCAGGCCAGCTAGTAGAGCCCAGAGTCCAAACTAAACATGGCAAAGCGGCATTTAGTAGCTATGCGGCACACAACTGGAACAAGCTACCAGAAAATCTTAGACATGCCCCAAACCTATCCGTTTTCAAGTCCGGTTTAAAAACACTCATGTTTTCACGTGCCTATGACTGAGGGCTTGACCTCACAATAGCTTTAATAGATACTTTAAAAGCAACATGGAAACCCTATACCAAACTTTTTAATTTTAATTACTTTTTTAAAATCCTTCTTAATTTTCCTTTAAACTTTTATCTCTATTTCGTTTTTATTTTAATCTGTTCATGTTAAATTGATCCATGTCTGTTTTAATCAAACTGTTAACATTGTATTTCTCTTTTAATTTCCTGTAAAGCACATTGAATTGCTTTTATGTATGAATTGTGCTATGAAAATAAACTTGATTGATTAAGATTTTTTGGTATTTATTAAAAAACTAATCCCATGTACATAAGTATTCACAGCCTTTGCCATGACACTCAATATTGAGCTCAGGTGCATCCTGTTTCCACTGATTATCCTTGAGATGTTTCTACAACTTGATTCTACAATTCAGTCAATTGGACATGATTTGGAAAGGCACACACCTGTCTAAATAAGGTCCCACAGTTGGCAGTGGATGTCAGATCTAAACCAAGCCATGAAGTTCAAGGAATTTTCTGTAGACCTCCAAGACAGGATTTATCGAGGCACAGATCTGGGGATGGGCACAGATCTGGGGATGGGTACAGAAACATTTCTGCAGCATTGAAGGTACCAATGAGCACAGTGGCCTCCATCACCTGTAAAAGGAAGAAGTTTGGAACCACCAGGATCCTTCCTAGAGTTTGCCGCTCGGCCAAACTCAACGATTGGGGGGGGGGGGGGGGCTTAGTCAGGGAGGGGACCAAGAACCCAAAGGTCACTCCAGCTTTGCTCCAGGTTCTTCTCTCTTGTGAAGAGAGAAGAACCTTCCAGAAGGACAACCGTCCCTGCAGCAGTCCACCAATCAGGTCTGTATGGTTTCAAATGATTTGGTCTGATGAAACAAAGATTGAACTCGGTGGCCTGAATGCCAAGCATCATGTCTGAAGGAAACCAGGCACCATTCATCATCTGGCCAATACCATCCCTACAGTGAAGCATGATGGTGGCAACATCGTGCTGTGGGGCAGGAACTGGGAGACTAGTCAGGATTGAGGGATACAGCATTGTACACAGCATTGTACACAGCATTGTACACAGCATTGTACACAGCATTGTACAGAGACTTCCTTGATGGGAACCTGTTCCAGAGCGCTATGGACCTCAGACTGAGTTGAAAGATCTTCAACAGGACAACGACCCTAAGCACACAGGTGAGAAAACCAAGGAGTGTCTTCGGGACAACAGTGTGAATGTCCTTGAGTATCCCATCCAGAGCCCAGACTTGAACTCGATTGAACATCTCTTGAGAGATCTGAAAATGGCTGTGCACCAACCTGATCCTGTGGGAATTTGATTGGCCATGCAAAGAAGAATCGGAGAAACTGCCCAAAAATAGGTGTGCCATGCTTGTAGCATCATACTCAAAAAGACTTGAGGCTGTAATTGCTGCCAAAAGTGTTGAGAAAATGCAGTGAATACTTATGGGCATGTTTAAAATTTTCATTCTTAATTTTTTGCAAATCTATAAAAAATATTCAACAAAATGTTTTTACTTTGTCATTATTATTATTGCCATTATTATTAGGTATTGCTTGTAGAATTTTAATGACAAAAATTTATTTAATCCATTTTGGAATAAGGCTGTAACATAGCAAAATGTGGAAAAAGTGAAGCGCTTTGAATACTTTACGGATGCACTGTGTCATGTCCTGGATGCGGGCCCCTAGCCATCTCTGTGCTTTGGGGCTCCCATTCAGGGCATGGCACACGGAGAGCCCTCTAGCCATCTCCATGCCATTGTGGGCTCCCCAGTCAGTGCAGCTGCATTCAGTTGACTCTGATTGGGGAGCCTACTTAGGTTAGTTTTGCAGCCACACACGGGGTGGTTTATTGTTTGTGCTTGTCTCAACAGCTCACGGTTTGTCGCTGTTTAACTCCCATTTCATGTGAATACGCTACCCGTTATTTGTACTTTGTTTTATGTTAGTTTCAAACCTTTCATTTTACGTTGACAGTTTCGTGTAGTTCGTAGTTCGTTTGTTTTGTGGATTAAATCACTTTTTGTTTGAAACAATGTCTGCATATGGTTCTGCCGCACAACACAGCCGTGACACACTGTACATTGCCTACACTTGCAATGTTTATTATGTGTTTTCACTTCTTCCCACCATTGACTTTTGTGTGGCCTGTCTGTGAGTATTTCTTTCTAATCTGGTTGCAGGGATTAATCTCGAAATTCTAAATTGGTCTGTCATATACGTGTCCTTAGCACAGTAAACTGAGATTCCAGACAAAATGTAAAAAACATACAAATACCTTCCTCTCGTATAATGTTATTTGCGTTCCTCGTAACTCGCAACACGTTTTGGATCCCTTTGTCAAATCATGTCAGAAGTTGCCAGAGAGAACAGCCCCAGTTAGCGTCTGTCACAGAAAATGGATGGGTGTTTGTTTCTAGGAGGCGAAGGGGCTTGGAGCCTCTTGAAAGTCTGAGACTTGTGGTCCCCTTGTGGTCTATGGTGCCTGACAGGTCTCTCCATCATCACCCCAGGGCCAGATTCTATCAGCAAGCGGCCACCGGAGACACAGTATGTGCAGTGGTTGGAAAGCTGCACACAGTAAGAGGAAAAGCCCAGTGTCCTAGTAAAGTTACACTTACGTAGCAACATTCCTAAGTCAACCGCAAATGGACTGCCTATATCTCAGCCAGGGATGTGTCTCAAGCATTTTCCACAGGAGGAAACTGAATTCGGGCAGGGGTTCGCGTTAGGGGTCATCGCCCACAAAGCTCCACCGGTGCCACTGACAGATGCGCTGTTTAATACCAGAACTGGCTGCGCCTCACGCCATTTGCATTTAGTCAATTAGCTGACACACTTATCCGGATGGACTCACAGTACATTTTTGTTCCGACACATGTAGTAACTATACTGGGTTGGGTTGGTCGGGAAAAGGACTTTTAGAGACCAAAGAGAGTTTGGACACTGGTTTAACATGCAATCAGAAATACCTTTTTACCTGAGGAGCTGAGATTTTGTCTTTGGATCGGAAAGGAAGCTTCCTCCCTACCAACCCCTTAACACCACTTCCACTGACAATAAATGCTCACCAACTTTTTCTGCCTCTGCATATCTGCAGTGGGCAGATGCTATGCTGTTCAATCTCTCTACAGTGGGGTTTGACTTGTCATATGTGCCCCGCTGGGTGTTTTAAAACACCTGAGCTGAGTCTGTAGCTGTGATAAAACCGTACTGTAAATATTTCATTAGGAATATGCCTATGCTGTTGCACTGTAGCATTTACCGTGACAATAATCACTGAGAATCCATTATGCAGAGAACCTGCACCCATACTGTATGTCCTCCCTCTCTCCCTCTCTCTCTCTCTCTTTCTCACTCTCTCCTTCTCCAAGGTCCTGCTGGTAAACAAGGCCAAATCCCTCCAACAGCTGTTTCAGAACAGAGCTCCTCCAATGACCCTACTTGGACACTAATATGTCTCCCTTCTTAATGTCCCGGTCCAACAACACACAACTTAGCCGGCAGAACGTCGCCTCCCTAGTGTCTCTACTGCAGTTGTCGTTCACCCTCTTCAGGAGGCGGCGATGACGAAAGTTCATCTATTGTTTGCATACCGCTCCCATTAATGAGTCTCATTGGCACAGAGGAGCGTGGATGGACCTCAGCCCGCCTGCGTGGGAGCCAGACCTAACCAATCAGATTGGAATATCATTTTTGTTATTGGGAAACTACAATTTGGGCAATTAGAACAGATTCTTCATGGGCCTTTTGTGTCCTTCTCCACAAGACGTGCAGGACTCGTCAGGGGGTGCGGTGACAAAAACATCTGACAATGATTTCATTTTTCATTGAATAGAATAACAATTGCATCTATTCATTTTCCTCACTACTTCTTTGCAACCTTCCTTCTTATTAAGGGTATTTACAAGTTATTTTGCTACTGCCACAGCTCCAGACTAAAATGTTCTACTGGTGGAGTATTTCAGTTGGCACCAATACATGAAATTTAATTTGATTACATTATAGAAAACATATTTGGCATATTAATTTGTTTATTTATTGTAATTCAGTAATTTCATTAGCTTTTATGTTTAGACTGCTGTCCAATATTTCTATGATTAGGCTTCACTTGGACAAAGGTCTCTGTGTTTTTATTTAAGAAGGCAATCATGGCTACCCCAAATACAGGAATTGTAAAGAACATAAAAAAACGTATTGGGTTGATTTAGAATTGCTATTATAATCTTACATTTTAGTAAATGCCTTGTGCTTTGACATGCTTGATTTGGCCAGGAAAAGCAAGTGATGGAAAGAAAGATCTTTGAGTCGTTCAGTGAACAAATCTTTAAATTGATTTCATTCAAGTAAGGCCCTGAGCACCACAAAGGACACACTGTCAACCAACGATAACCTGAAAGTTATTTTACATACAAGATTCTAATTCGGAATAGTAGGCTCATTAATTGGTTTATTTACTTTGCTTTGCTTACATGTTTCAAATGTAATGTTTCAAAAATGACACAAACCAGTTTTGGGCCAAATTTGCAGTTATTGCATTTCAAACAGATTGTTCACAAATTGCACATCACTGATAAGTTGCTAATTAAGGGAGGAGACAACTTGATCTGTGGTATATTTGTTATATTGTCCACAGGGGTGCAAATAAAAAACAGTGCATATTGCGTCATAAGCATATGTTGGATTGAGAGGGATCTGTTTTGTTTTCTCTGATTTGAACTTTGCCGATATTACAGTGTCGAATTTAACTATGATCCATGCACTTGTTTCTCTATCGGTTTGCCCTTTGTTGCTTAATTTTGGGAATTTCTCCAGTTCCACTCAGTTTCGCCCGCCAGGAGGATAGTGATGTAACAATTATGAATTAGATAAAATCTGATTCCAATAGTGATGGTGCATGTCAGTGTTATCATTATCTAATCTGTGTTAGTAGTCTTAGGTTACACATGCAATCTATGGCTCTTTGGACGACAATATATTAATAAATGTTTGTATGCCAAGCCACATTGTATTAAAAACCTACAGAAAGAGCTATATTAAAACAGCAGTTGAGTTTACCATGACCAAAGCTAATTACATTAAGAGGCTAGGAGTAAAATGAAATTAAATCTGCATTAAAGATTTGATGCACTATGTTTTTTTTCAGTGGAAGTAACTCACAGATGGGTTTTTGGTATACAAAGCTACAACTAATACCAGGGCAGGTATATGTTCCTTGTTCAGAATTGGAAGTGTTTGGGAACAGATTTAGCTTTTAAATATAATTTAAAAGATTTGAGTGCTTCAATGTATGGCCCATCTAGGTTTGCTAGCCCAAATGTTATCTGCTTTAAATGCCAAATGAAAAACAACATCCAATTTCATTTAAAAACAAATCCTAAGCGAGTCCAAAATGAACTGCCATAAACCAAATGTATTTACAACTTAACTTCCGAGGCCATTCTCCAGCAGTTTCCAAGTGAAAATGTATACAGAATGAACGCTTTTTAACATGTACAGAGTTTTTTTAATATGCCACTATGCTTGCATTAAACAATTGTAGGCCTACTAAGAACTGAAAAGTATTATATTACATGATCTGATGATTAAACAGGTCGCAGAAGAACTTTAAACAATGTTCAACTCTCTTTTCTCAGAATAACTCTATTCGTAGGACTGTTAGATACCCTAATAATCAGGCATTAGAACACTAGGAATAGGGAGATGTACAGTACAATTAGGATTACTAGTGGAGACAGTGACAAATATAGCCCTGCAAGTAGTGAGGTGACAGAGACAACGCTAATTCATTAAATGTATAGTGTCTGTATGTCTGCTCGGCTGTCAAGTTGTGGCTGGGAGCTTCTGGCCTTCTTGATGTGCCCGGGGCTCACAGTCGCGACCTGTCACCTGGTTTGTACTCCCCAATTGGGGGCAGCTGTAATCAGTTGTCCCTAACTGGGGAGAATATCTATGTTTCTCTGTCGTGTTTGCCTTTGTGATCTTTGTTGGTGTTAGCCTGCTTTGCTATGCCTCAGTGTACGGTTTGGCTCTTCTTTTTGTTGTTTTGCTTAGCTGATTTTGTTTCATTTAGTGAAAGACAAATTACACATCCTTTTCATGTGAAAACACATAAATAGGATGTGTAATACACGCTCTAGGCATCGTGTCCTGCCTAAGAACCATAACATTGGCATCGATTCCAGTAGGAGTAAAGCTGTCAGCTGACCAATGTCAATCACAGGACTACTCACTAGTAGTTGAAGTTGACGTACACTCAATTAGTATTAGGATGCAGTGCATTTAAATTGTCAAACATTGGATCCATCGTATTGGGTAAGCTTCCACAAGTTTCCCACAATAATTTGAGTGAATTGTGGCCCATTCCTCCTGATAGAACTGGTGTAACTAAGTCAGGTTTGTAGGGCTCCTTGCCAGCACACACTTTTTTGGTTCTGCCCTCAAACATTCTGGTGGATTGAGGTCAGGGCTTTGTGATTGTCACTCCAATATCTCGACTTAGTTGTTCTTAAGCCATTTTGCCACAACTTTGGAAGTATGCTTGGGGTCATTGTTCATTATGAAGACCCATTTGCAGCCAAGCTTTAACTAGAGATTTTGGTAAATCGGTCAAATAAAATTACACCAGACTAGAGGACACTTCTCAAAAAAAGTGTGATCTTTGTCCCCATGTGCACATGCAAACCACAGTCTGGCAATTCCACGGCAGTTATGGCAGCTAGTACACTAAAATTGTGTCAGTCAGGAGGTTCTAAAGCCATGACATTACTTGTGTCATAAACAAAGTAGATGTCCCAACCAACTTGCCAAAACTATAGTTTGTTCACATGAAATCTGTGGAGTGGTTGCCATTTTTCTTAATGATTTTTAATGACTTCATCCAAAATATACGTATACTTCGGACTTTATGTATGTACAATATGCATGTCTGTTTGTAAATAGCAGAACGGTTGGTGGTACCTAGGAAGCAAAAGATTATCCATGCTGTAATTCTAAACTATTTTTGGCAGCATGATACTGACCCCAGCAAGTGGGAAATGTCTATGACGAGTGACAATGAATGGTTATGGTTTAACTGTTCCTTTCCTTCTGCGATGATATCGTCTTTGTATGCAGATCCGTTTCTGTTCCTCCACTGCTAAATATATTGTATGTGCAACTACAATGCATTTTAATGTGCTATAGCCTGTAAGTGATCTGACTTCAAATGACATGACAGAGACATGAAACAGATGTCTCACTTAATCCACATTACAACTATGTCCCAGGGCAATTCAGATGTGTTTGATACATTTCAGATTTTATGTTACATTAGGATCCATTAGAAATGGGAAAGCAATCGCATAATATCAGAAGGCAGTTTTATGCAATTTTAACCATTCGAACAATATCATATCTTGGAGAAAGTACAGTATTATTTTTTCACATATTTTATAGTATTATTTCTCTTTGACCAGTTTGCTTGTTTTGTTATTGACAGGTAGAAAGTATGTGGGTCGTTTGGAAAACGAATAAAAAGTAGTATTTTGTTTAGGTAGGTTTGGGTTATTCGGTTATTCAGCAAACTGGTTTCCAGAAGGGTTACTTAAAATGCTAGAGTTCTCTACAATGCCAATCAACCAGTGAACCTTCACAATGCTCGGTCACAGTATCCCAAGCTAGAGTGGAATCAATGGAAGTGTATCAAACATGTCACACACATCATTTCCACATGCTTCATTCCACTGATTTAATTCCAGCTCCTTTATTTTGACCAATCATCCCTATCTTTCTGAACCTTTCTATTTACATTTCTGTCAGAAGTAACTAGACCATTAGTACATTCAGTATGAAACCTCTTGGAAGTGCATCAAGAAATACATATAGTAAGCATTGTATGGGTCTAAAGCCGGGCTGCACATTACATGATGAAGAGAGCTTGTATTTTTAGGTCAAGATTTTGTTTCCGTCCACAGCACTGTAGGTATTTCCACTCCCCAGGGGAAAGGTCAGGCGTGATCTAAGCATTTCAGGACAGACCTTTCAAGACAGAAATGTATGTTTTGCTCAGAAAATGGCCCTATTTCCATGCAACATACAAACATTTACACGAGTGCACTGATCATGTGTACAGAAAGGCAGAGGACGGGAGGAGAGAGGAGGTGCTTAGGCCTATGTGGAGATTAGTAGGGATTGCTATATCCAATGAGACTGTTAAAGCTGCTTTTAAAAATCTGTTTTATCAGGATTTCTTGCTTTTTATTATCTCTTTATCCAGTATGTTTATTATAATTCAGGAAGGCCATATCGCCTGGAAATAGCATTTGTTGAGGCAGTTAAAAGCTTTTCAGCAACTACCTTTGTGACATGTAATATTTTCTGGGGTTTTTAATTATAGTCCACAGCATCCCATCCATTTCAATATTTTAGCTGATTTGAATTAGTATGATTATGTATTTTGGGCTTTTGGTAAAACACACTAAAACACATTTCAGTCCACACATTAAGATTAACTTAGGGAATGACAGCTACATTCATTCTAAAATGCATGTCCATTTGATAACTGAAACTTGTTTTTGCTGACTCGTCCTATACCGGAGGAAGCATGAACTAAATAAAACATTTAAGACTTGTAATTGAAACAGACTTTTTACGAAATACCATGGAGTATAATTTTACCTGACGAGCTGGCCAATTATAATTGTAAAGGGGGATGTGCTGACCAACCAGCAGTCTGCTCCTCATGAATATTTTTTGGGACTTGTATAGGCCCACATCATGCTGTCGTTCAGGTACGCGCACACCATTTCAAGACAGAAATCCAGCTTCTTTACATAACAATGTAAATGTTCATTACATACCAATGTTGAAATGGTAAAAATCCAGTTCATTCATATTGGGTAGTTACTTTTAAGATATTGTCAAAGCCCATTAATAACTGGCACACATAAAACACATTGATTCATTCTGAGACGGTTTGGTAAATAAAATGCAGATTATATACACACTAAACGATGATTACTTCAATCCTCATCAACATAAACAATAAATAGCAATGCATGCATGTTTGATACACTTATACATAACATATTAGTTGGTGTAATTAGATGAAGGTAGACCTTCTTGTCCTACCTAAATTATCTCATACCACTAAGTAATTTAAATTGTATAATTTCAAGGTGTTGTAGTTTTATTTATTATTTATAAAATGTCGCTTTTTCAAAGACTTATCATGACAAGTTAAGGGTATTGTATCTTAAAAACCCTTTATCATATGAAGAGACATAAATAAATAAAAGATTTAAACATCTCATAGGATATAAATATCTTATTAGATGTAAATCTCAACACCATAAAGAGACCCCAAATTAATGCGTTGCCTACCAAATGAGGATACGAATAGAACACATATATCGACAGAAACCCATGCTGATTTTAAGCTATTTTGAATGGTAGCCTACTTACCTTGCATGATAACTGTAAGAATCGTCGTTAGGAATATCGGTAAAATCCTCCAGATATGACCGTAAATTCTCATTTTGGCACCGGACGTGGCTGTCACTTTATTCCATGTAACTTCGCAGGGTCGAACTTCCGTGAGTTTCAGCAAAGTGATGAGGAATATACTTCATTCATTTCTACCCAGGAAGAATAGCTAGTGTAAGCTACCTTATTCAGTCACACCTGTAAGAATACAGCCTTTTCCCGTGCACACCGTGCGTCACATAAATAAACGTGCATTGAGTCAGATACGATCTCCGTCGTAGAAAAGTTCGGCATAATGATAACGGAGACGTCCGGTATGAGATTGGGTACGTTTTCTGTGTTCTCCTTTTTTTCTCTATCCCGGTCCGAAACCGTTGTGCATGGTTCAAACTCCTTACATCAGCTGCTTGACCCATTCATCTATTCAACTTTGACCACCGTCGGGATGTCACTGCAGTGTGCAGTGGGATTTACAGATCACCGACTGCCTTTTGCGCAATGCTTGGGGCATTGAAGTCATCTGTCACTACTCCATTCCTGTCAGATCACATCACGTGCGATAAGGAATCAACCATGTCAGTAAATTAAACGTGACGATATGACATTCAACATCCACCGGGAGATAGGGATAGAGTATATTGACTGAGAATGGTGTAAACAAAAATGACTACAACAGGCACCCAGCTAATTATAGTGAATGTTCGGACAGAGCAAGAGGTTTGAGTCTGATTGAGTTTGAGTGGGTTCTTAAAGAACTTTTGATCTATAATTTAACTTTACTATTTTCAATATTTTGAGAAGACAATTTTTTTCTTGCTGTCCTGTGATTATTCGGGGAGGAATGTGACATGAAATATTGTTCAAACTTCCATCCAGTTTTTATTGTTGGCAAAATGAAACCAACCTTTGTTCAATCTATTTTGTTGACAAGCAAATGCGGAAAAACTATGCTGTGAACGTCTAATGTTATTGATGGTGTAGAATTCTAGTGCCCCCTGATGGCTATAGATGATAACATAAAAATAGTCTACCGTATGTGTTGGATTTAGATATGAATCGTTAAACTAGCAGAAGTTCTTCTTAAGAACAACATACCGTGGTGAGTGATTACAGTTCCCTGCAAGAATCCAACCCACTGGTCTCACATTGCTAGCACTATGCTCTCTTAACAGAACCACAATGAGCCATAGTATGGAATCGGTATCTTGCATTCCAGTACATCTTGCAGCCAGTAACATCAGTGTTCAGTGTTTCCAGCTCATTGACATTGGCTTGTCATATCATTAGAATGCAGAGAGCCCTAACCCTACATTTTTTTCAAAGTTGTCAAGAAAAAAAAGCTGGCATATTCTACACAACATCAAAGTTAGATTTCTGTCAGCCAATTTTTTTTTGCATGTTGCAGCGAGATCAGTAAGAGGTAGTGAGGATTGCAACAGTGCTGTACTTGGTTGCCCATCTACTCTGTTGTGTTGAAGAACTGTGTGAGCAATGAGGGTCTTGTTCATGTTGGGCTTTCAAGGTGCCAGGGAGCACACACACACACTTGTATTCCAAGGTAAGCCAGGTGCTCTACTAAGGCAACACTGAATTACTCGTGCGTCAGAATTCACAGGATAGAGAACGATGCTATGAGCCATACCACGCTAACCCTCTCCTGTAGCTGCAATTCCATGATAAGTTCTCAGGTGGTATGATGGGATTCCACTGCTGTAGCCTGGTGCCGGAGTGCCATCTGGGCGTTTGGATCCTCTCTTCTTAACCTCATTCATCATTCTGCCCCATTGAGAAGTAACAAACAACTCTCTGAGTTGCTTATAGCTTTTTATCTTAAAGCCATAAACATGTACAAATACACAGGGTTGGGTAGGTCACTTTTTCAATTCATTACAGTTACAAGTTACCTGCCAAAGATATTAATCAGTAACATGAATGATCAAATTTAGCAAAATAATCTGATTTATTTTGGGACAGTAGAAGACAAATAGAAATATAACCATTTGAATAACACTTATTGACAGATCAATCACTATTAGAGTTTACATACCTGGCCAAACGTCTGGCATTTCACCTTGTAGGTTATGTACAGTGCCTTACGAATATATTCACATCCCTTCCCTTCTTCTGTCAGTGATTAATGTCAGAGTAACAGAGCTCCTTCAGAAGGGGTTGAATAGTGCTGATAGATGTCGATGCCATGAGAAACAACATATGTTCTCAATAAATTTTTCTGTTTGACAAATGGATCTAGATGATTTTGGAGAGTCCCTTCCTACGTATCTTGTTCAACTGTTGAAACTCATGTCATTGAGTGTAGACCGCCGTGTCCTTGGACATACAGTGCCTTCTGAAAGCATTTTGATTGCTTCATTTTCTCCACACTTTGCTGCATTACACTTTTTTTTCCCATAAAACTACAAGTTTTCAAAAGTGTGCCAATTTATATAAAATGAAAAACTGAAATAGCTCATGTACGTTATTCTTCAGACACTATATTTAGTATTTTAAATGGGGATTGTATGCGGTTTTGGCATGGCCAAATTGAGAAGAATCCCCACAACATAATGCTTCCACTATCATTCTTCACTGTGGTGATGGTATTAAAGCCATGTGATGAGCAGTACCTTGTTTTTGTCAGACATAATGCTTGGAATTCAGTCCTAATATTTGAATTTCTGACACATCAGACCAAATCATGTTATTTATCAATTATAAATGATGTTTATAAAACAACAAAGATTTTGAAGAAAGTGAAGGGGCCTGAATACTTTCAAAAGGCAGTGTATTTCACTCCCCTGTAATGTACAATATTTCAATATGTATTTATGTGGAGTAGATCCATAGATACATTACCCTGATATGTTCTTTATTTTTACAACATTTTGAAGAAAGTTTTGACCCATACTGGGTCAAATAGGACAGGCCCCATCCTATGCTCCAATTGTACCCACCCTGAAAGCTGAGAAGAGAGCTTGTTCGACTTCTTAATCTGCACCGGGCTTGTAATGGGTGACTACTTCTCCCCCTGTCGTCCTGCCCATGTAATCTGCTGTTGCTCCATTTTAAACCGTAGTGTACCAGGGTTTGGAGTTGAGTGATGATGGGAACTGTCATCTCTCCCATCGATGGGAGCTGTGCTGCCAGGCCCAGTGGTTAATCCCCCGGGTAATCCTGTACTACAGAGAAATCATCCACACTAAAGCAGAGAGGACAAGGCTACCCACAGCTCATAGTTCACCAGAGAAAGCCTCTCTCACACACACACGGATATGTGCTCTCATCTCACATACACAATGCGATGGCAGACGCAGTTGTTGTAAACAGTGCATACTAAAGCAAAATTCTAATTTGTATTCAAATATGTTTGTACATTGATGCCTCATACGCAAACCATTTACAGTACAGTAGTATTTTAACTTTTGGGAAATATGTATGCATTTGTGTTGTGCCTGGTTTAGGTAATAATACCACTCCAGTAAGATGACAGAAAGCAGAACATAGAGATAAATTGGCTGTAGATTTCTTGGTAATTCCTGTTGATCCCAATGTGCACAGACATCAATTTGATTTCTAGTTGTGATTTACAATTGTCAAATCAACACGAAGTGAAAGCAACAAGAGAAAACCAATGATTGTATTGACTTCATGTTAAAAGTAGCACAAATCAATTATAAAATAAACCACTTTTTTCAAATCCATTGTATCATGTTGATTCAATGAAGACTTACTTGACTTGAGCATAATCAGAAAGCATTTTTTCTGTTTAAATGACATGAAGCAATGTTGATTCAATTCCTAAGAGCCCAGTGAGTTATTTAACTTATTTAATTGAACATTGTCTTTCAAAATATCTAGAAAAATTGTATGTTATCCACACTCTCTCTAAAGGGTTTACAATGAACCCGATTTAGTTTTTCAAACTGTCCCTGACTATAGCAGTGTATAATTTTATTGACTCCATATAAAGACTGTCTACAAGAATGTAAAGTAAGGTCATGTCCTTGTCCAGTCAGTAAATTGAAATCATGACATGAGTGAGTTATAGATTTTGTGGACTACAATAACTAGTCTTATGTGCTTGGGTCAGACAAGGATACACTAAGGTCCTTATTGCAGATCGACTGAGAGGTCAGGACCTATATTTGTTCTTCCACAAGCCACGTGTACTATTTCAGCTGGCGCTACACTGATCCTACTCCCTTTGAATAGGTGGGACCCAAAGACCAGAAAATGAACTGATAATCAGCATAGTCTCCTGTCTGTTAAAATATTGCAGAAATATATTTTTTCTGTCAGGGGGACTGACATGCTATTTCTGGAGCGCCAATCCATATTTTTAATGAACACTAACTTCTGGGATTATACCAAAGGTATTGAAAACTGCCCATCGGCTGCCACGACATAAGGGTGGGAATACTTGTGACCTGGACAATGATCAACCCATCTCAAAATTGTCTTGCCGTCTATGATCCTGGAGTCATCTGTAAATATTCAGCTGCCGTCTGCATAAGATTAGTTTTTTAACCTGTACCCAATACTTTTACAGCAACTAAATTGGTTGTATATTATATTATCAGTTTATTGACCTCCAAATAATAATACAGTTGATCAATCCGTGTTGCTCAAGAAATTAACCTCACTACGCCACGGACACTTGCTTATGGTTTAAAAATGTTTTTTATTTGTAGAACTCATGGTATTTTAACATACCGTTCTAATATACATTTCCTGGTATTGATGAAGTAATTCCCCAGGGTTACATTTAGGGTCATATACTGTGTATATAATTGACATATGGAACTGTAAGAAGCTGTCATTTCCATTTTTATGCTGATACAGAAGCAGTAAAAAGTTTGGAAAAAACGTACCCGTAAGTGTGTCCGAGCTTTTGACTGGTGTTGTAGGGCTCAGTAGGATCCTTATGTATTGATAAAGGTTAACCAAATGCAAGTGAATCTGAGCATGCATGGGTGGAAACTTTACAACATTCCTCAGCCACTGCGGGAGAGGATGTCTTCTCCCATTATATCCCATTATATAGTGGTATGATTTGACCAAGCACACATGCACTTATATAAAATCTAAGTTGTTTATGTGGTTTGCCAATAGAGTATTGGCTATTTGCATGGCACCTGTATGATGAGTGCCTGCGTTGTATGTCAGTATGCCACCCCGGCACGTACTGGGTCCGGTGCAGGTCTGTCCATAAGTGATATGTATGCGCATCCTAAATGTGCAGCATTAGATTAGACGGAGGGGCGTGAAGTGTCAAGACAGATGATAAGCTTCCCCTCATGCACTAGGGAACGGTGTCGGCCGTGATGGAGTGACTGAGTCGTGGCAAAATCTATCTATCCGTAAACCTCAATACAGCAACAGTTTATCCCTTTTTGGACAAAGTACTAAAAAAACCTTCAGAGTTCCATAAGATACATAAGAGCATACTCTAAAAATATAAACTTGTCTGTTTTGCTCAAAGCAGAAATGACTATGATTCTATAAACTGAGAAAAGTTTTTTAAATTAATGCACTGTTGTTAATCACTCTTAGGACACTAAAACAACAACATTACCAATGATATAACACTAAAATGTCGTCATTTTCTAGGACACATCCAATCTGAAACATTTCATACACACTTGGCATGCTTCAAGATCCCAGAATGCATCTATCCCTCAATCAGCTCTGTTATAGCATGTAATAATTTCTCCCATGCATAATGTTCATGCACTGCAGCATAGATATGTTTGTCATCCACCTTCCTCCTTCTTATTGTCAGCAACACAAGTGTCATGGAAGCTTTTTTCATTTGAAGATAAACTGACTTACAGTAGTAATTATACGCTACAAACTTGTTTATTCCAGGTCTCTTAGGGTCACCCTCTCATCCTCTCACTGGTAGTAATCCTGGAACTGGAAGGACTAATCTTAAAACTAGTTTGCCCAGAGCAGACACAGACAGGAAGCTGCCTACCGGAAGGAATTACCTGACAAGCGGTGCTACCAAGTCCTGGAAATTACCAGCTAGGGAAATTCAACATGCAAATTGTGATCTCTTTTTTTCATTTACAGAGTGGCTTAAGCCTGTGCTAAAGGGTGGAAGACAGAGCGTGACCATAATTTCAGATTTCTTTTCCCCTTATGCATGTTCACCCCAGCATGACATGTCAGCCAGGGAGTTAGTCATCCGTGTTATTCACATTTTTTTTCTCAGGACAGATCTGCGGTGGACGTGCTCTGGGTATGTTATGGGGATAAAAATACGCCAATACTGCATGGAGCTAATTGGCAGACATTAGCAATGACGTAAGGAACACACTTAACCACGGATGTGTTATTCAGGGTGCCCAACTCGTGCACAGACAGAATGAATGCATGCAACTGCAACAGTTAAGTAAATACTGCTGTCTTGTGGTAAATAAATATGTTACTCCCCTATTTAAGTCCAGATGTTCAGTTTTACATTACACCTTTGACACATGAATATTGCACGATTAAAAGATAATTAATAGGTTTTTCACAATGCAAAACATACTCTGTTATAAAGGTATTTTAAAGGGAAAATGTCATTTGAAATTTGCAAATAGTTTATCGTCAGCTTTTTATTGCTCAGTGGATTATGTCACCCAATAATGTTCTCTTGTGCATTTTGGTTTAGGTTTTGTGTCGCGCCCCCTCTTATCCCTGACAGTGTTGCCAGATGGGGTGGTTTCCTGCACAATTGGAATATTGTATGCTTTGATTAACAGATATGGTTGCATAAAACATCATTGTTCCTGCTGTATTTTTAGGTGATTGCGTGGTTTACAGACAATGCAATCTGGCAACCCTGATCCCTGACCCACCATTGTTTGAAACTGACCATCTACCTTCACCTACTCTAGCCAAAACACCACAAAACACACACAGTAAAATGATGATGTAAGTCCAGTGAGATTATAGCACTCATGAATACAAAGGGACAGGTTGAGGTTGAGGATCCAAGCGCAGGGCACTCATTTATTAACATAGTCCAAAAAGCAAATTCAAACACCACAGTACACAGTTAGACAAAAGTAGCAAGAGAGGTGGTCAAAATCTGGAACAAGCTAAAGGTCTGGTACATGTAACCAATAGTGACATAAACATCATAACTTAATGAGGAGCATATGATACTAAAACTGTAGCTGAAACAAAACAAAATACACACTACTCTATTGGAAACAATGTCATCCGTTACAGGCAAAAAAAACCTGTAGGGAATAAACATTCGGCCATGTCCATGGCATTAGGGAGCAATGGTAACGGGATAAAACGGCACTTTTTCAAGAATCTATCTATGTCAACAAGGATTGCGGTAAGACCGGAGCAGGCAGGTGGACCACACACAGACCGGACAGGACAGAGTCACAAACATCATCCGCAAAGGAGGACAACTAGGACTTTCATGACAGCCGTTCGGTGGTGAAACCCGGGTGCCCAGAGCCGAGATAGGAATGACACCACTGGAGTAGTTTGGGACGGGAGCGATTATGCAAGAGAATCTGCTTTTACATTCTTTTTCCCAGGTTAATAAATGACAGGGAACTGAAAGCAGTTAAAGAAAGGGGCGAAACGGGCCCAACGGGGATTTAGTCATTTAGCTTGTTTGAGGTATTCAAGGTTCTGATGATCTGTGAGCACCAAGAAAGGGTGTTGTGTGCCCTCCAACCAGGGCCCCCCCTCCTCCATAGCCAGTTTCATGGCCAGTAATTCATGGTTCCCAACATTACAGTTCTTTACGGCTGGTGAAAGTTTAGTAGAGATTCCGTGGCGTTGGGATAGAACGACTCCGATCCACTTTGAGCATGAAAGGTAGGGATGGGTCTGGTAGGTGTGGAATGGGAGCAGTTAGGCCGGTCAAAGGCCTCTATAATTGGGGGCTTGGTCAGTATCAGAGTACTTTAGTGTTTGGTGAAAGAAGTTTCTGTCTGAATGTTCTGAGAGCACCACTTTCAGATTCAAGTCAGGACAGCGACTGGACTATTCAGGTAGCTTTAACACCTCTTGGAAAGCCTTTCAGCTGCATCTTTGGCTTTATTATTGGGAAAGTTTTCCCTGCAGACATTTTTTTTTACCTGATCCCACGGTTTGGTTTTCACAAAGCTGAGGCAGGCTTTCCTCTTTATTTTTCATGGGCTTTCATTTCCTTCTCATCTAGCCAGTTGATGAGCTCAGCAACAAGTAGACCTAAAACTGGATGCTGCAAGCACAATCATTGAGACCAGAAAGGTACCATCACTGTTACTCCCCATTACTTTCATGTATGACAGGATGTTGAATTAAATCCAACCTGGTCATTCCAATTAAACATTACTTAAAGACGTTGTCTGACATCTTTAGAGACTTGTTCGAAAAGTGTCACATCAAAAAGGGTACACGAAAAATGGTTTATTATGTCACGTGAAGTATGTGCTGATTTGTGCCCCTTGTCATTAAACCTCCTTGCTATGTTTTAGGGTGGACAGAACATTATTCAGTGGGGCCAGTTAAATACAGGATAGTTAGTTAGATAGTCAGCATTCCAAAAGGGAGTTACTGGCAGCGAGCACAATGTCATCAGACTTTGTGAATCACCCATAGATAACACCAGATGTGTGGACAGCAAGCCTTCAGATTTGATGCATTGCACATGAAGAAATCATTTTCAATCCAGACTAGAAATGTCTCTGAGAACCCTGGGTTGCTGTTCTACTGTTGAGGATGCAATTAGTTAACAAAGTCATATGCTGAAGACAGATCGATAAAACGAGCAGCACAATACTGCCTTTTATCTCAAGAAGTCCTTCCAAGAGTTTTAAAGAGACCCCTATGGTCATGTCTGAAGCCTAAATGAACCACACTGTTGACTGGACTTCAGGCAGTTAAATGACCTGTTTGTTGACCAGACATGGAAACAATGTAGACAGGTAGAAGAGTATTCAGAGGCCAATAGCAGTAAAGGTCAAACATTTTGCCTCTTTTAACAGAGGAATGATGGCAACAGCATTCCATCTATGTTGGATTACAGCTGTTTGTATGGAGAGGTTTAAGAAGCAACTGATATGGGCTGAGATAATCTAGATGGACAGCCTAAAAAGTAGCTGTCTGGTTGGAGGTTGACTGCACGGCCAGCCTTAACAAAGTGGATGTTGAAGCTTTCAATAATTTTGGAATGATCAGTCAAAACTACATTATCATTTTTGAGTGCCCATAAGACACTGAGATGAGTTCTTTTGAATTCCCATTGCCTATATGCACTAATTGCTTGTTTTCAGTTAGAAGGACTTTTGAAAGCCAAAGCTACAGTGGAGGAAATATATTTTGATCCCCTGCTGATTTTGTACGTTTGCCCACTGACAAAGAAATGATCAGTCTATAATTTTAATGGTAGATTTATTTTAACAGTGAGAGACAGAATAACCAAAAACATATCCAGAAAAAAGCATTTCAAATAAGTTTGAAATTGATTTGCATTTTACTTTGTATTTGATCCCCTATCAATCAGCAAGATTTCTGGCTCCCATGAGTCTTTTATACAGGTCACGAGCTGAGATTAGGAGCACCCTTAACGGTAGTGCTCCTAATCTCAATTTGTTACCTGTATAAAAGACACCTGTCCACAGAAGCAATCCATCAATCAGATTCTAAACTCTCCACCATGGGCAAGACCAAAGAGCTGTCTAAACATGTCAGGGACAAGATTGTAGACCTACACAAAACTGGAATGTGCTACAAGACCATCACCAGTTTGGTGAGAAATTTACAACAGTTGGTGATTATTTGCAAATGAAAAAAACACAAAATGACTGTCAATCTCCCTCGGTCTGGGGCTCCATGCAAGATCTCACCTCGTGGAGTTTCAATGATCATGAGAATAGTGAGGAATCACCCCAGAACTACATGGGAGGATCTTGTCAATGATTTCAAGGCAACTGCCAATGAACATCTGAATGATTCAGAGGAGAACTGGGTTGTGGTCTTAATCCCATAGGAAATCTGTGGAGGGCACTGAAGGTTCGAGTTGCCAAACGTCTGCTTCGAAACCTTAATGACTTGGAGAGGATCTGCAAAGAGAAGTGGGACAAAATCCCTCTTGAGATGTGTGCAAACCTGGTGGCGAACTACAAGAAACGTCTGACCTCTGTGATTGCCACAAGGGTTTTGTCACCAAGTACTAAGTCATGTTTTGCAAAGGGGTCAAATACTTATTTCACTGAGCAGAATGCAAATCAATGCATAACTAATTAGAAATGTGTTTTTCTGGATTTGATTGTTGTTATTCTTTCACTGTTCAAATAAACCAATTATAGACTGATAATTTTTTGTCAGTGGGCAAAAGTACAAAATCAGATGGGGATCAAATATATTTTTCCTCTACTGTATACGCCAAAGAAGGTATTAATGGTGGCCTAGAGCTGCAATAAATCAGGGGCTAAAGTGCTCCACTAAAATAGTTCCCAAAAAAGAGTTCCAAATAATGTAAATAAAACATTGCAATGCTACGGCACCCAATATGCAGCTAGGGTGTCATGATACCAACATCTAGACATTCAGACAAATACTTTTTGGATTCAGCAATACGATACCAGATTAAGTATTATTATTCTTTCTACCATCCTAAACACCAAATTAATATAAAAAAAGGTGTCTAAATGGAACAAGAAATGTACATTCCGCAACTGTCCTTCTCAATCATTGAACGTCATTGTTGATTTTGGTTTTCTACCAATTTTTACCAACAAAATATCTACCAATATAACTAAATAATGGTATTCTTTTATTTAATTTATGTTTTATGTTTCTTCTTATTATGGTCTTTCCAGCACTGACTTTTTAACTAATTGCAGAATAACTAATAAAATAATTAGAATGCCCTCACTACTGACCAGTGTGGTGGTTTCATCTAGATCTCTTAAGTGTTTGCAAAATTACTAACATTTTAAATTTAAGTGTATGAGGAAGATAAATCCTATTCATTTATTTTGTTAAGTACCGTAAACACAAAGTCTAAACAGAGATTTCAGAATAGTATTATAGTTTATCAATAATATCAACAAACAAAAAAAAGGGATGAATCATGAAAGCCTGCGGGAAAATGCATGCAAATAACGCCATGGCAAGTGGTGTGTAGAACGGCATGTCGGAAGGACCCACTGCTTGCTCCTTGTCAAGGATGGGATGTTGAAGCAGACGGACTGAGGTGATTTCCACTCCATTCAGGTAAAAACAAGAAGTGGCTCCAATGTCATCACCAACACGTCACAATTGATGACAAGGAGAACATCCCTGTGGATCATTTCTGAGACCTTCCCAGGTTTTCCTCTGTACTCCTCTCACATCCACTACAAGAACACAGGGTTTGCCTAAGGCGAGGTGTAGTCCTATTTATACATTTTGGCAAAGCTCAAACCCTACGTCGCTACCCAAGCTTCTTATTCTTCTGCCTTTGGTCTCTTCCATTAAGCATAAAATGGGTTCTGTAATATTAGAAACCAAGAACCCAGAATTTCCACATATATCATATTTAAGAATAGCGTCTTCAGTAAGAACATTGCAGGGGTGCCAATCTCTTTGTCTGCAACTGAATATACACATATAGTGCCACATTTACAGCAGACTTTACATTGCCCAGTATGCTCACTTGCATGTACACTAGTGACCTACTTAAAGAGAGCTTATGTTCTCCCTTTAGCCTACAGCCATACACTTTAATAATAACCACATCACGTTTCATAGGCAAAAACAATCATTCAGATGATGATACTGAAATTACTTTTCAAATACTTATATTTTTTATTCAGTTTGAAGTATATTGAATTGTTATCATGGGTCATGGGTTATTTTATATATCTTTGCAGTAAACGTGTTTCATCATTCTGTATTCCTTTATTAACTTGATCTTCACAAAACCTTTTTAAAATTTTAGCTTTCTTACTTTTGAATACAACATTTTTTTCAAATCTAACTTTTGTAAAAGTTACCCGTAATAATTTTCTATGTTATTTCAGACATGTCTGATGGTTTCTGTGCAGAATCTTAAATAACTGTATTTTAGCATTTAGTATTTCAGGTATTAATTAAATGTCTGTTTTTTGATTACAATTATTGTTTATTTTTGTTTTATTACTTATAATCAAACACATCCATTTAAATCACATGGGTCAAAAATGACCCATATGTGTTCACTATGGAATTTTATAGGAACCTTTGTTATTTTTAAATGTTTGCAAATAGGAACGTGTTTACTCCGGACAATTATTCACCTGCTACACACTTCACAACTCCACACAGTAGCTTTTGCACATTTGATGCATTTAGGTCTTATTTTTTACATTTGGCTGTTGAAATACTATTTTATTGTTCTATTCTAATGGAAGATGACTGGGATATGTTCATCGGTGACAACATCTCTGGAAGATGCCTGGGATATGTTCATCGGTGACAACATCTCTGGAAGATGACTGGGATATATTCATCGGTGACAACATCTCTGGAAGATGACTGGGATATATTCATCGGTGACAACATCTCTGGAAGATGACTGGGATATATTCATCGGTGACAACATCTCTGGAAGATGCCTGGGATATGTTCATCGGTGACAACATCTCTGGAAGATGACTGGGATATATTCATCGGTAGCAACATCTCTGGAAGATGCCTGGGATATATTCATCAGTGACAACATCTCTGGAAGATGCCTGGGATATATTCATCGGTGACAACATCTCTGGAAGATGCCTGGGATATATTCATCGGTGACAACATCTCTGGCAGATGACTGGGATATATTCATTGGTAACATCCTCATTGAAGTGGTTCTGAAATGCACCAACTTAGAGGGACGAAGAGCAGCAGCAGCAAAAGGGAAAGAGTGGAGCATCGGGGGGAATCAGGGGTTCCCAGCAAATGGGAAACGTCACAAGGCAATCACAGGACCTCCACTGGGTTGCCTTCTTCCCATAGTGCATCTCGGTGCAATGAGTTCTCCAGGTAAGGGACACATGCAACCGGCCATCCACGTGATTCTTTAGACCAGGCCACCTTCTTTTATTCCTCCGTGGTCCAGTTCTGATGCTCACGTGCCCATTGTAGGCACTTCTTTTATTCCTCCGTGGTCCAGTTCTGATGCTCACGTGCCCATTGTAGGCACTTCTTTTATTCCTCCGTGGTCCAGTTCTGATGCTCACGTGCCCATTGTAGGCACTTCTTTTATTCCTCCGTGGTCCAGTTCTGATGCTCACATGCCCATTGTAGGCACTTCTTTTATTCCTCCGTGGTCCAGTTCTGATGCTCACGTGCCCATTGTAGGCACTTCTTTTATTCCTCCGTGGTCCAGTTCTGATGCTCACGTGCCCATTGTAGGCACTTTGGGCAGGGGACAGGGGTCAGCATGCGCACCATGACTGGTCTGTGGCTACTCAGAACCATACGCAACAAACTGTGATGCACTGTGTGTTCTGAGCAAATCAGGCTAAGGTAGCTTCTCTGTTGGATTGGACCACACGGGCCAGCCTTGAACCCCCTAATTCATCAATGAGCCTTGGCCACGCATGACCCTGTCACCAGTGAACTGTTTTGCCTTCCTTGGAGCAGTTTGATAGGTACTGACCACTGCAGTACCTATCAAAGGCTGCAGTTTTGGAGGTGCTCTGACCCAGTCAACTAGCCATCCCAATTTGGCCCTTGTCAGTGACATTTTTTCTGCTTCTAACACATCAACATTGAGGACAAAATGTTCCTGTCAAATATATCCCGCCACCTGACTGGTGCCACGATGATGAGATTACCAGTGTGCTTCACTGCACCTGCACGGTCATAATGTTATGGCTGATCAGTGTATGTGTCATAGGTCAGTGATATGTGTATGTTATGTGCGACAAAGTTGCAAATAAACATATTTCACGTGTTAAATGTATTATTAATTGGTCTAAACAGGAAAAGAAACATGATTGTAATAGCATAGGAAATGAATACTGGTCATTTTTGACCCATGTGGTGCATTCGGAAGGATTTGCGTCACGTGTGCATTAAAGGGTTAACAGATTTGTAACCCATTCTTAACACCACTAGATGGCACTAAGACACAATGAAATGCGGGATGAAACTGAGCGGTCCTGTAATCATTTTACACTCACCCGACCAGCTGCTGTTGGAACCTAACACGTTTGAAAAATGTGTTCTGACTCATTGATTTCACATTTAAAAAATATTGTAATTGCATATTGGCTTTTGGATTAGGATCAAAGTGGCTTGGCTTCAGTTTAAACAGCCCTAAAACCACATTCCCAGTGGCAGAAGTATTGCGACGTTGATTCAATCCGTTATTATTTACCGACTAAATAGTAGCATTACAAGTAAAGTTTCTAGAGCTTGAATCATCTCCTTAAAGATAATGTTTAAGGTTGATTCAATTGATACATTTTATAAATTTGGTTAGTCCAACCATGCAAAATAAATGTTATTTGGTGTGTCTAGCTAGTCGATCGAGATATTTTCCTAATTGGCTGGTAGTGGGGGATTCTATCCAGCAGGTGGGAGTGAACACTGCTGGAATACTCTACTAAGTTTGCTCTTTGGGGTTGCAAAACATTTTTTGGGATAAGGAGTTGCTTGACCCAATCGGTTTAGTTTTTGGGTCCCAAGCATTTTGCCTAAACATCAGTTACCATGGTTAATTCAGTCTGATAGAGATGCACCGATATATTGGCCAGGAACTAGTATCTGCCAATGAAAGGCAAAAATGTACACATCAGTATCGGTAGATTGCATAGTAAGTTCTTTAAAGGTTCCAATTATTATTTATTCTGCAAATATGTTGATAAAGTCTGATATGTCCAGGCATTTTGTGAAATGTATAATTACAAAAGAGATGTATTAAGCATATAATTCATACAGTGTAATTCATACAAATCACAATTTTCCATTTATTGTGCCTATTTATTTTATTAGAACATATAGAACAATAATGTTTATATAACTGAATTAGGCTTTGTTGAAACTACACGCCTAAACATAAGCCAGATGTTTTAGGGAGAGGGCAGTAGATCAGCCATGATGAGCTGCACTTTTATTTATTGCACGTCAGGGCACGCAGGTACAGAAATGACATCATCAGTATAGGTGTCCACGGGTGATTGTGTAATCGGTATTAGACAATCATTTTCTAACTGGTTCCTCCCTAACCCATAACAGGCACAAAATTACAAACTCTATGTTTGCCACATTGTACTAAACAATGCGTATTACCTTGCAATTAGCTAAAAGTCCTTCAGGTCTGCTTGCAAATCAAACATTGTTTTTAAATCAGTTGGTAACTGGGCAGAACTACATTTCTACAGACCAGCCAACCAAAAGCTGAGATGATAGAGTAACACACCCCTATAGATCCTTTCCACAGACCACGTCCAAAAAAAAAGGGGCGTGAAGTAAAATACATTTAAATTAAGATGATTTAACATTCTGACATGTGATGGGGTGTTTTTTACAAAATGTGGGTCTAGACGTGAGCGGAGAAAACCACTAGGATTCTGAACGGTCCTAGATGTGGCCACGAGTATCAATTTCTCTTTGCTAATGTATTCTCCATCTGCTAGTATGTAGGTGTTGAAGGGATTGTGTTGTAGACAGCCCACAAAGCAAGCTGAGCCCTTTGGGTCCATTTATTGCTCATTGGTTCTTCAACCCCCTAGCCTGGTTCATCTTCCTGTTCATCTTCTTCCCGGACTAGCTCCATTCTTCCCCTCTGTTTCTCGCATTTCCCCTTTAATCACTGTAAAAACTTTTCTGTAGGTAAAACCAAATGGGCCCAGTCATCTTGGTCAATTATCACTGAATGGAAATGTATGCAAACTTTTTTATTCATCTGGACTTTGTTGCTGCAACAAGTGGGCAATTGTTGGTACACATTCATCTGTAATCAAATGATTATACTAAAAGCCTATTTTGATTACATCAATGCTTATCATGACTAATCCTCGAAGACTTACGTTAAGTGTGGGAAAAGTTATTAGAACAGGCGATTGGAGCCTGCTGCTCGAAAGACCCTCAAAAATCTTATTTTCATTACAGGACCAGGGTTCAAATCCTGCTTGCAGATTATTCCAGGGTCTAGCAGGGGTAGTGCAATTGGCCGGTGCCATCCATTGTTGAGGGTTAGTCATTGAATAGAGTTGCCTTGCTTCACCGGGTTTCAGCTCCTCATTGTGGTGGCTCAGAACTCTGGGAGCTCAGTCATGGCCAGAGAATGTGCGTCTCCAGCGCGTAAGGATTCCGTCACACACTTACAGCTTAAGAGAGCAACTTGACAAGTAAAATGGTTAAATCTAGATTGCCACAATGAAGCAGGGCCATAATCATGAATTGGATATCTTGGTGAATTTGGGAGAAAACTCTTTCTAAGAAAAAAACTAAGATCATTTAGTTCTTTGGTTCTAATAAAATGTATTTCCTTTTCAATATTTTGCATGGATATGTTTATTTTCCAATAATCCCATCGCATAGGGTTCAGTGGAAGTACCCTAAAAAGTCCCTTCTGCATTTGTTGCTAGTGAAATCCTAGACTAAGCAGATATGTAGCTAGAGAAAGAATGTATATATTGTACCGCAGATTCATGGTCCTATATCGGTGCCCAGGAAGTTGATACGGTTGACAGAATTGTCGGCATTCTTGCAAAACTCTGGCATTTTATAATTTAAAGACATGCCTCAACTCTCAACCTACATAAGAACTACTATATTTAAATATTCAAACACCATTCTTTTTATGCACATTTTAAATGTCACAACACAACTAAAACCCAGGCCGTTGTCCGCCCTTAGTATGCACACAAAGGGTTTGTATTCACAGCCATTCACCATTTATTCACCATTCACAGCTAAACACAATTGGACAGGTGTATTGATTATACAACATCTTAGTTATCTTCATCCGATTTCCATTCCTGACTTTACTGGGAGCCCAAGGCTACTCAGATGTCAAGTTTCATTGGCCGTTTGCATTACCTCTTAGCCGAGTGATGCCTAGCAAGCCGGCAGAAAGGGATGCAGCATTGTTTTTTTGTGACAGAGATCAATGAATGGGCGAATGTGCTTTAATTCTGCAGGAGCTCCTCTCCCAGGCTAATAAATGCAAGCCTCCCTGCTGACTCGGCTGTCGTGCTGAGCCCAGCGGGAGTCAGGCTGTTTTGTGTTCCTGTGCCCAAATCATGGAACCATCAATACTCTCCCTGGAACCAGTCAATAGAAGCGTGCTTTGTGGCTGATGGGAGACTAACTTCAAGGCTAATCTGGAGGGAAAAAAAGCCTTGACACATAACACCAGGGTCTACAAATGTATTTTGAAATAAAACAGGTAGTTATAAAACCGTTGTAAAGGGAAATAGGTTCAAGAAGGTAAAACAATCAAGTGTTGTTGTGGTTTTGAACAAGGCTTAGTGACATGACAATGTGGAAGATTTAAAACATCCACATTAAAACTCTTATAACTGAGGAGTGAATAAGTACAGAGTTACAGTATGATGTGAAGACTAGAATATTAAGTAAAAATATTAGTTTGTAAGCTAAATACAAATTAGCATGGTTTTCCCTCATCTCATTGTTTTCCAATCTTGTCATGCACTGCACCCAGGGGTGTAGGAGCAAGTATTCTTGTTTGGTTGTTTTCTAAATACTAGTTGAAGTCACTTTTGAGAAAAGAATAGAGACATAGTATTTTAACTTGAAAATGGGCCAATTCAAACAGCTACGGTGTGCTTTGCAATGGGGCATCTCCTGTGGTACTGTCCAATCAATTTATGGTTCATAGCAATTAGTGGGACTGTGAATGTGCATAGATTATATGGAACAACCATTGTGTATCCTTTGATCCAACATTTTAGAAGATTAAACGTACCAAAAAATGTATTCTTACAATTTTTAAAACATCAACATCTCCTTAGACCCGAAAGTATGATTGAGTAGTACAGTCCTTAAAGAATTAGTAGTCTATGAATACATTCAAACCAGGTAATTCATATAAACACACTGGTTCTGGGAAACACTCAAATGTGGTTTGGTCGAGTTTAATAACTTGGCTACTTCAGACAAATTAGAACTACAAATATTTGTATATATTTTTCTTTGTGATATACATTAACAGACATTGCAGATCTATTTAGACCTTTGACCAATTGTCTCATACAACCGAATTGAGCCACTGTCTTGCTGAAGGAGAATTGTCTTCCATGCTTTAGTTATGGTCGCTGCACTGAAGCAGGTCTTCAGTATTTCCCTCTATTCTCCATTCAATGTTACGAAGCCGAGTCCCTGTTGATAAGAAGCATCCCCCCGGCACAATACTGCCCCCCACCATCCTCCAACGCGTGTATGTTTTGTATTGAGGCATCAGCAGTATTAGGTTTGCAACATGCATTGCACCGAGTTTGGATGCTAACGCTGATCCGACCACAATACCTTTTTCCGGATTTCAGCGGGAAAATTATAAACAACGTATAAGTATAAGCATATGATTACAAGTATCCGGCATTTTTACATGTATGCTGGTTACATGCATGCTTGAGTCTGACAGGAAACTTCTCAAAGCCAGAACTATATCTCAGCTAACAGCCAACCAGATAACCAAGAGACAGACTTTTATTGTTCACGTTTATTGTAAAATATCTATGGTGATCCAGATTTATTCAGGTTTTATTTTTTACATAATTCGTAGCGTGCAATGAGGATGTTACATTAAATTGATGATACATTAAAACTGCATTAAACTCTCTCTCTCTCTGCTTGTAACAACTGTTGAGCTAAATAATGACAACCAAGAATGAGGACAGTGTTTGTGTGGGATGCAGGAACATGTAATATGCTAAATGGAGATAATCCACTACTAGATTTTTAGATTGACTAAAAGTATGAAAGGCACATGCTCCAATGTTTGTATTCCATTCTATTAGGGTCCCTAAAAGCATTCGGTCATATGCTGTACATTTTAAACAATGGTGGTTTATGACAGCTTTAAAGTGTTGGGCAGGCTATAGACCACACCATACATGACTGTGTTCCCATACTAGGCTTTCTGCTAGCTTGTAGAATCAAGTGAATTATTAAGCATCCAGCTTCAAATAGCTTGTAAAACTCTGTCCTCCTCAGAAAAATATGAAACTTTTTTTTTTGTTTCCCTCTGACTCTCACTTCTATTCTCTCCTCTTTTCTTTTCGTAGGCTTCTCTAACATCGAGTTGTCTCTGGAATTTCAAACGGGTGGAAAAAATAAGAGTTTCCTCAGCTTGCGAGCGTATTCAAAGGGCTTCTTCTTCAGATATGCCACCTTGCAGCGTAGTAGTGGTGGCGGTGAAGAAGCCGGATAATACAGATATGCTAATGGATCAGCGGGGTAGCTCCGAGCACGGCTTACCCCGCTTTAAATAGACAGCTGCCTTCTCCCTTTCTGTTCACCCCCCCCCCCCTCCCGCCCTCCCTCTCACATTCCCACTCTACATTAATAGCAGGTTGAAATTTAATAACCATTTAATTTCTACTAATTAGCTAGAGAGAGTAATTAGCCCGGCGCGTGTGAAGCTAGGTTTTTGAATGTGTCGGACAGAAAAAGACAGCAGTAGAGTGGTTTGGGAGTAAAAGCGGCCACGGCTGAGGCCAGCGTAGTGTAATGATATCGTGCTACAACACGGAGAGCTGGAGATAATGGAGTTAGTCAGTGCCCACCGCCCCTCCCGTCAGAAAAGTGGCCCTCGGTCCCAGAGACACCGTGTCTGAGCTGTTAGCATTGCCGCCCAAAGCCTCAGTCCCACACTCCTCGGCTATCTATTCTCTCCAGCGAGAGCCATGCTGCGCAGGAATCCTGGGTGATTGGGTTTCTTTCAGAGGCCTTGTAGTCAGTCATAAATCGGAGGGGATCCTGCCCCGGTTCCTCTCTCACCCCCTAACCCCGGCTACTGCCGGCAGGAGACGATTGTTGAGGAGCCGAGGTCACCGCTGGGTCACTCGCTCTCCGTGGTGCTTTTTAACTCCTCTAGCCTTTTTTCTCCCTTTCCCCCACTCCCCTCAACGTTGTCTCTTTTTTTCTCCATGTCCGTCCCCTGGCTGGGGTTGCTAGGGCTCGGTATTTGTTTTCTAAAACCATGTTGTAATTACAGAGAAGCCGCGGTCACACTGCAGCCTTTAGATTTTTCTCCTCTTTTTATCACTCCTGATTGGTGGTAAGAAGCGATGCCGGGGCTTTCCAGCCCTCCACAACAGGCCACTGTGCTTTCTGTTCCCTCGGCTCTGTACACACGGAGCGGGTATATTCACATGAAAACATGTTCAGGGGACCAGGAGGACGGGGACGGGTCGGACACCCACTAGACACACTGAGGCTTGAGCTATTGGTGCTAGCACCTCAGAAGTAAAAGCAGCTGCTAGGTAGGTCCTCTTATGCCTGTTTAAGGTACACACTTTAACTAATAGCAACCACCAAACCCTTAAGAGTCCTGCAATCTGAGTAGGGAATTGTAAAGAACCCAAAATGAAAAGGACTGAGAGTCGGAGTATGTTAACATAGGCAGAGGTTTCTTTTCTCGGTTCTGCTGACCTCATACTTGCGGCTAGACAGGTGAGCTAAGGCCCTTGTGCCCATTAATGAAATGTGTCAGGGTTCGATGTGGTTATGTGACCATTTATTTTGGGAAAGGTTAGTGCTGCTATACTTTTTATTTTTCCATCCATTCAACTTTAGTCCTATTTAATAAGAAGAAATTGTATCGTGTCTATTGCGTACCGAACTTAATTACAAAATATAATGTGTACTTGATTTAATTCCCTTGTACCGAAAACATGAATAATCCTATTTTGAAAGCATTTTCATCTCCACCCGAGTTTCTTTCCTAGGATCCTTTTATGTTCGCCCTGACAAGGTACTGATGAGAGGCAGCTGTAGAGGACAAGGCTGGCTGTGCTGGGGCTTCAGTAACACTGGAATGTTCAAGCACATTTCTAAACCCTCTCCTTTGGTACAGCACCCACAATATGTTTTCATCTTTTTCAGTGTTAGCAGATCTAATTTAATGTGTGAAGTAATTATCCCTCCTATGATTAGATGAATTAGACAAGCTAGTTCAGCGCTCCAACCATTTAAAAAAAAAAATCTGCGGTCCCTGTGGAAAGGTTTGAGAACTGCTGTTCTAGCACCTTCCAGCATTCTCTCTTGGGGACATTTGTGCGCTGCTGATGAAGGAGAAGTTGCATTTGTGTCACAACTGTATAAACTAAAACCTGCAAAATAGCGAATAAACCAGGAGCAACTCCTAGCCCTCTCCAAAGTAAAAGGAAAGAACTGCCCCATGTCTCCCAATGCTATCATTGTAGAAATACTTGTTGTAACAAGCTGGCCAAGTTATCAGTGACCACCTTGTTACAACAAGCTTTTCAACTCCAATAGAAGTTAGTGCCGCTAGCTAGTTAGGTGGCTAGTTTACAAAAGAAAAAGAAGTGCTTGTACCTTACCTTTTTGTTTGGAGTATTTAACAAGGCAAATAGTGATTTGAAAACAAATAAGAATGACTGCCACAACTCTTCAAACGTGTTATTTACTATTAACAAGACTATGGGTCTATTCACACAAGGAGTTTTTCACTGAAACCATTTGTATACAATGCATATTTTTACACCACGGTCCTTTAAGATCAATCAACCGGCACATAGATTGGTACACGGCACCAAGCAGACAAATCACCTACCGTAGGCTGCACATTGTTCACAAGCCAACTATGGGGCAAGGAAGCCTCACCCGAGGCCTCTACTGTCCCGAAATGTGATACACCAAGATGGAACCACCACAGGCAGAGCTTCTAACAGTGGCTTTTCCTTAGAATTCATGTGAACCAAATCTGATAGAAATTATTTTTCAAGTTCACCAAGATGAAACAGCAATTACATGTTCATTCACTCTTTGGCTTATATTAATCAAGTGTGTCAATAACTGCAGAAGGTACAGTAGATAAAAACATCTCTGTAAGACCGAGTTTGTTTTTCCTAAATGTGATGTGCGATCAACAATCCATGCGTTTATGTTTTGCCGTGAAATTGGTTGATCATCAGAATAAAAAGAATTCAAGAAAAACTAAGGAACATATGTATATATATTATTATATGTTTTTTGCTTGTATGTTCAATACAACCTGACATTTTAAGTGAGCATCAAACCCTGGCGAATCTTTAGTTTGGATACAGCCAGTGGAAGCAATGATTTCGGAAAATCCTTTAGCTGTTTTATAGCATGGACATTACCCACAGACACAATCTACACATTATTAAAGAATATATATTTTAGAGCACATGTGTGTTCAACTATCCTGGTCTGTAACTATTTAGTGTTACATATGTTTGTTGTCCTGTTGAAATGACAATGACCATACAGTAGTCCAGGAGACAAAATTTATGTATTTCAGATGGTAAAGTCATCTTAAACTATGTCCTATGTAGAGGAAACATCTGACAGTGCCTGAGAGTTTTCCCAAAACAGTTCAAAGACAAAAAAGCCAGAAAATTCACAACAAAATGTGTGAAGTGTGTGGCCATATGGGAGAATGGCATGTATTTTATGCTGATGGAAAATTGCCACAAACTGAACATTGTTCCCTATGAAATAAGACGCGAGCTTGGGAGTGCCATTGTACTATTTCCGTTTGTTTGAGTCTATTCTGTTGTGTTGGCTCTCTCCAGAACCGTTCTTGCTTCTGACAAACAGCATCTGCAACAGGGTCTCTGCTTCCTCCCACGGGATAGACCAGGGAACAAAAGAAATATAATCTGTTCAAATAAACAGGACGGCATTCATTCTTGGCCCAATCAATTGAAGTATGTTCCTGGAAATTCAATTAATCGTTTCAAGGGTTTGACTTAATGAGTGCCAGCGAAGACAGATTATCAGTCTGGCATTGCTCAAATCATTGCAAGTTTTACCACTTCCCAGAGTGTAAGCTTATTGGACAACATGACGGAAAACCAGCCATTACCAAATGGACAGCCTGAAGTATTGTGCTGTGTGGGTAGCGAAAATAAACAATGGAGTAGGTTATTTTGCAATCATTTTAGCAAAATGTTTTACATTAAGGAGAGCCCAAAGTATCTTCTAGAACCTTGAAGGTGGATATCCTGCACACATTGACAGCAGCGTGAAGCCAGCCTCCTAAACCGCATGTCACAAGCCCAACATCAACGTTATGTAAGCAAACCTAACATAGCAATTAGTTGGTAGTCTTTGTTCCATGAGGACTTCCCCTTTGTTTTATTCAGTCTGTCTGCTTTAATGTTGTCACCAGGGCCGTTTAACAGCCTCACTCAGTGGATCAGTGACAGGCAGTGCAGCATGAAACCCCCTCACCAAAAGGTGTTAACGGAAACCTCCTGACCCCCAGACACCTTTCGCCCGGTCAAAAACATTGACAGAGACGGTGAGAGATAGGGGAGAGAGGAAGGAGGGTGTGTTTGTTTTCCAAAGGGGATCTGGGTTGTTTGCCCAGACCCAGAGCTCAGAACAGAAGGTGCTGGTGAAAACAAGCCTGGTCCTTTGCAGGGTGGACAGGAGCTTAGGGGACCAGTCCTTTGGAGTGTGGATAAGAGCATAGGGGACGAGTCCTTTGGAGTGTGGATAGGAGCATGGGGGAATAGTCCTTCGGAGTGTGGACAGGAGCATGGGGGAACAGTCCTTTGGAGTGTGGATAGGAGCATGGGGAACAGTCCTTTAGAGTGTGGATAGGGGCATGGTGAACAGTCCTTTGGAGTGTGGATAGGGGCATGGGGGAACAGTCCTTTGGAGTGTGGACAGGAGCATAGGGAACCAGTCCTTTGGAGTGTAGACAGGAGCATAGGGAACCAGTCCTTTGGATGGGGGCATGGGGGAACAGTCCTTTGGGGTGTGGATAGGGGCATGGGGGAACAGTTATTTGGAGTGTAGACAGGAGCATGGGGAACAGTCCTTTGGATAAGGGCATGAGGGAACAGTCCTTTGGGGTGTAGATAGGGGCACAGGGAACCAGTCCTTTGGAGTGTAGAGCCCGATTGCAGACCACAGTGTCACTGGTCAGAGGGGTAGCACCAACTTGACTGTGTTATCTTGCAGAGGAAATGATGCGACTCGTGTTGTCTTTTACGCCTCACTCCTGTTGGCCTGTTTGAACTGAAACCGGCCGCCCGCTGTCACCTCGTTTAGACAGCTAGCAATCTGCTCAGGCCATTGCTTCCCAGACGGGCAGAAGCACTCGACACACTGTTCAAAGGCGACAAGAGGACTCTGGCCTCTCTCTCTCACTCTCAGGAGATGGAAGGCATAGATCTACTCAGCATCTGTAGCCGAGATGAAACGGTATAGTAATTGGATGCAATCATCCAAAAGTGTGCATTCCTTCTTGTGAGGCAATTGTTGTTTGGCATCAAACGAGATAAAGACAGAACAGCCAGTGGGGTGTCAGAGTGTGTCTCACTCTGTGGATCAATATTCATCGTCTTCATGTGTTTGTTAACGGTGAATTTCATAATGAACCTTCTCTGGGCAAATCTGTTATTGTCCCCGCTAAGACCCCTTTATTTCTCGAACATGAGCTGTATCTTACATGTCCTAATGCCACGTGCTATTTCCGTTAATCTCTAATTTATTTGTTAATTTCTCGTTAATCATGTGCTGTTGTTTAATCAATTAGCAAGACTATATTTACAAGTTTACCTGCATCAATTTCAAGTAATTGATTTTAAATCATTATAACAAATGATAGTATATTATCTGGTCTCCAGTGGCCAGTATATATAGTAAAGACACCATTTCCTGACTTCACCGATGGTTAAATCATTGTAATATATGAGTATATTTTACCCATTGACTTAAGGTAGATCTACGCCATGTTTTGTGTGTCTACCCACAGCTTCTGCTGTTCTGTCTGAATGATTTCTTCTACGTAGTTTAGAGCGGATGGACTTGCTAAGCTGTAGCATTGCCTATTGGTGTATTTTTACTGGTTGAAGTTTAGTATAATTGAATGCATTGACTACAAAAACTGAAAAAGTAGGATCCATTACACCTAAGTAAACAAGTAAAATTCTGATTCTAAAAAAGACGCTAGCATCTAAACTCTAGGTCTTCTCTTTCTTTTTGGTCTGTTGATGTGAGTTTTATTGTTGTTGTCAAACGCAACCCCGTTGGCTGAATTCTGTCAGGGCATTTTTATTTGATTACTGTATGTATAATCTCTCCATTTGGGCGCACTAAGTGGCCTTTATTGGGACCTGTGCTCACAGCTCAGCACTGTGCAGCTCGATTGTCAATTGTCAGACAACACCAGAATTGGCAGGTCCGTTCTCTTCACAGATGAGAGCAGGTTCACCCTGAGACACCGCGGTGAACGTCATGCTGCCAGCCACATCATCCGGTGTGACCTGTTTGGTGGTGGGTCAGTGATGGTCTGTGGAGGTTACACCCGGGGGCGGGTGCGCAGGCCTCGTTGTCGGGAGTGCATAGAGGCACAGTTCCTAGTTCTCAGACTAGTACAGCCCAGGCTTTCGGAAATCGAAGTACTGTATTGTTGCAGGGGGTTTTCTCCCCTCAGAAATGGACCACAAGCTCTATTGTATACAAACAGTGTTCTGGAGGGTGAATGAAGGGTTATTTAGAGCTGGTATGACATTGGAGCCTGAGGAATGGCTAAAGATCCAGAATTCCTCCTGTGTAGGGAGGAAACTTCATAGATGAGGTAAGACTGCTCAAAGCCATGAAACAATATCTGCAACAGATTAAAAGCCATTTTCCTCGTCTTTTTTTTTTGCATGCCCAGGTGCTCTGCCTTATCTGACAAGAGAATGGGTAGGAGGGAAATCATTTGTGTGTGCATATACATATGTATGTGTGTGCGTGCAAGTGTGTGTGTGTGTGTGAGTATCAGTGTTGAGGTCCATACTGTCGTGTAATCGTGCATGCACACTTGCTAGATTAGTTACTAGTATTAGTTATTAGTAACAGTTAATATTCTTCCCCAAATTCTACCCCAAAGAACAGTTCTTTAAGCTCTGTTGAGTATTTGTATTACTTTCTAAACACAAGGCATCCACCATTGCCTCAGACAGCCAGACTTTGGTGGGCTGTGGAATGGAAAAATTCTGACAGGAATTGAGTCATAGCTTCTTTGCTGATAATGATTAGAGTCCAGTTCAGATGTTGCTGCGAGGCTTGTCAAACCCTCATCCCCCACACTTCAAACAAGGCCCAAATTCCTTCACCTGTGCTGCCAATCCTCCCTCTATTCACACGTCGCAGACAAGCAAGAAATGCACTAAATTACCCATAATTATCATGAATCTTCTGTAGCCTCCCAGATAACAAAGGCATTTGTGTGGTGTTGCATTATTGTTGGAACATCCATTTCAAGTTATATCTTTTTAATTAAAACTGACATCCTTCTGAAATGTCATCTACTATAACACACTGTAGGGAGGATTTCATTCAACTTTCTTAGTAACAAGGCAAAGTTTAAGTAAATACCAACAGCCAAAGAAAATGTCTGGGAAAATCGCACTTCACAAATCTAAGCAAAGTTCAGAAACCGAGGAGCCACATGTGGTTCCCTGCCACAAAGCCCAGTGGCTTGAATACAAAGATCTCATGAAGAAGTGTGGCTGCCTTAATATACTAAACCTTGAACAACAGTTAAAGAGAGCTTCATCCCAATGTGTTTGATTGACACCTTATATTAGCCATTGATCTGTTAAAAGAAATGTTTTACAAAAGACAGTTTCAGATTCTCAGCTGGAAATATCATCTGATGTCACCTGGATATCAATGGACACCTGGATGTGGGCACTGACCATACACACAACTGAAACATATGGCCACTGAGACACCATCCCAGCAGGCTGAAGGAACTCAATATCAATGGCCGACATCTGCGTTATAAAATACCACAGTGACTCAATGACTGTCAGCATGGTAACAATCTAGTCCTCATCATTATGGTGGTTAAGCCTTCATCAATAATCATTTACTCTCACTCACTCTCTCTCTCCTTCTCTCTCTCTCCCTCTAATGATTTAATCTCACTCTCTCCCTCTTTCTTCCTCCCTCTCTCTATCCCTCTCTTTCCCTCTCACAGAGCCAACCCAGTTCCAGTGAGAGCAGGCAGAGAAGGAAATCAATAGTGAAGATATGGCTGCAGGCTCACACATTTCTGTCTGTCTTTGAACGAGTCAGCTTTAATTTAGCTTTGATCTCAATTTGCTGCGTTTGGGATGGCTTTGGCTGCACACGCAACAGGAGCGGAATCTTCTCATGGCTTTTCCTTTATTGAGAGGGTCTCTAAAACTCAAACATTGTGAGTTTCCCCTAACGGATGAATGACGAAAAGAACACATCACAGGACAGTGGTGTATGAAGGTACACATCCACCAATCACAAACTACTCAGTTGGACAATAGGTTATCTCGTCTGGACAGTTGGAATGAATGAGTTGTATTAATTGAATGACTTGAAACAGAAGAAAATGTAAGACAATAGTAGTAAGGGGCCAGAATGAAGAGAAAATTGTGAAAAAAAGAGTCCCTTCCCTGTGAAGCAACAGGTCAACATGCAGCACAGCTGGCCTAGTACTCACTGCCAAACCAGCCCCAAAACATCCGCATTAGGGCAGTTGAACAAATGGGGTAGTGAAATCAAATAAGGTCATTTAAAGATGGCCGCCCATCACTCGTCCGTTTCTGTACCGGAACTTTTATAGGGGAGTTGCTTGGGAATTTGTTTCTCTTTTTTG
>JACXGK010000461.1:45672-65939 GCA_016801125.1 Novumbra hubbsi
CACAGTGTAAGCGGATTGTGGGAATGGTACAGGAGGACTGTGCTGCACAGTGTAAGCGGACTGTGGGAATGGTACAGGAGGACTGTGCTGCACAGTGTAAGCAGACTGTGGGAATGGTACAGGAGGACTGTGGCTCTGAATGGAACCTCCAGAGCCAAAAGCAGTGGGGAGTCTCCCCAGATGTACTCATTCCAGGCCGGGCACTCAAAGGGGGATTAGAAAAGAGAAGGCCTTCGTGATTAACAATTCAGACTCAAGTGCCCCCACGAGGACCCTGGGTAATACTTCCATCAATTCCCTTCACAAATGGAAGCCTTAAGTTGTTTACTCTCCTTTTTTCCTCCTTCATTTGTTGCTGCATCCAAACTGTGATGTCAGTAAGTCACACCATGTTCTGAGAAAAATTTTATTAAAATGCTAAAACAAGTCCAGCAACACAGATTCCCATCGGATCTAAAATGACTTTCCCAGCGAAAAATCTGTTTTGCAAGAAGTTGACTGTAACTGTTTAGCTCCAGTGCTCCGCCTGGAGCTAGTGAACAGACTCAGAGGGGACGCCTTCCTCTCTTCATATGCGTGTTAAATGACGACCACTTGAAAGGAGGATGATGTAAGAACAAACTACTATACTAATATTTCCCTTTTCTAAGAAGTTCTAAGAGTTATTGGATCTGATGCACAACAGACATAATTCATTATACCACTGTGTTTATTGCGAAGCAGTTAGAGGGCCAGTGGGCCCCGTTTGTTTGAAAGTATCTATCATCTCCCAACTAATCCACACTATAAACACTAGCAGTGAGTTGGCCTTATTAACTCCCTTTAATTATCCACCAACACAGCAGATACATAGCAGCAGTGTGTTTGTTTTCCACTATGGCTTTTAGACTTGCAGTATCCACAACATGGCTGCTTGTGACTGAGGTACACCAACAGGGTATAATTCACACAAATAATAGTAAAAACACTATCTATTAATAAAACTATTATGGAGACCTGATTTGTGCACAAATGCACAAATGTATACCCCATTATTTGTGACTTTGTCAGGTGTTTCAGGGAGACCTGATTGGTGCTACAATGCATTAGGGGATTTAATACAATGCTATGGTATCTTGAGAACACTTGTGTAGCTTTAAATTCATTTACGTTAGGCTAGGGAGTCATGGTCGGGGATGGTGTTAGGGTGGAAAAGCCAATGCTTGTGAGTTTGAATCACCAGAGATATTTTCTCACCTTACCCAAAAACTTAACTATACGTGAGTATTTACTAACCTTACCGTTTTGTTGTAAGACATTACCCTTAATCTTAACTATGTGGGAGCGTTAACTAACCATAACTGTTTTAGTGGTTAAACATTACCACTAACCTAAACTATGTGGGAGAGTTACCTAACCATAACTGTTTTTGTGGTTAAACATTACCACTAACCTAAAATATGTAGGAGAGTTACCTAACCATAACTTGTTTTTGTTGTAAAACATTACCCCTAACCTAAACTATGTGGGATTGTTAACCAACCTTAACTGTTCTTGTTGTCTAACCTCACCCCTAATATTAAGTATGTAGGAGCATTAGCTAACCTTAACTGTTTTTGTTGTCTAACCACTTTCACAGTCAGCTGTCACTAAAAACACACAAAATGTACCAAATCCAATGTACCAATCCAGTTATTTTATGTTTTTGAGCGAATTGAGTGTTAGACTGTGTAGCATATACAAAAGTAGATTTTCATGAAGCAGAGAAAGAGGGTAGGACAAATTAGCTCTTATTAATAAGTTATTTTTATTGAACTATTAAAACCATATGTGCAAAGAATACAGGGAGCTTTGATGTTTTGCAGGGCACTTAAATAATTTATTGCCAGATTCATGTGCATTTCCTCAAAATGTCTGACCCTTTACCAAAACTGATGGTCTTATTTAAGCGCTTAAGTTTATTTTATTTATTTACTTCTTGATTATTTCTGGAAGTATGAATATTCATTCTTACGTGGCAAGACTTTCTCATGCATTTCTCAACAATCTATATTACTAACCCATGTGTTTATATTGTCATTCATTTCTCTACAATCTATATTAATAATCAATTTATTTAAATTGCCATTTACTTCTCAACAATCTATATTACTAACCCATGTGTTTATATTGTCATTCATTTCTCTACAATTTATATTACTAACCCATTTATATTTTCATCCATTCATTGAGCTCTTTAATGTATCACACTCTGGGGAGAAAGGAAGCAGTATATGATCACTTTTTCTAAATATTCATGTTGAAATAATCATTATCAAATTGGCTCATTATACCTTATGACTGACAGCAAGAAATAGGGCCATTTAAACAACAAACCCCTGATTCTCGTTGAAACAATTTCCCCTGAAATAACTAATTCAACACACATATATATATATATATATATATATATATATACTTAAACATTTTGAGAAGAATGAACTAAGCTCTATAATGGTAAATAAATGCATGGGACTGCAGTGGCAACAGGACCTCTAAACAATAAGCAGGGCATCTAAATAAATAGTCAAACCTCCAACAGAGTGTTGTTTCTGCTTATTGTGGGCCATGAATGACGAGAGGGGGCCTTGGTTAAGAAGATTATTCCCCTACCCCGCCCGTACATTCAATCAAAATGCCCTTTCAGCTCTGCCAACAATACGAAACATGTCTAAAACGTCCGCCTCTCTCTTCCATGGCATACCTCACATGTTGGAACAGACTGAGCTACACCTTAACCACAAGCAATTAAGGCGGATATTAAGCTTTGCGTGGTTTGGTTCAATTGCCGTCATACCAGACGGTTGTTCAAATTTAATATCAGAACAAGATGGGTGTCCATTTCAAAGGTATCCCTATGATTTTGGCGGACTGTCTGCCCATCTCTCAATTTGAGAGAGAGAGAAAAAAAAAACGGAAATTAATTTATAAAGGCTAATAACATTTCTGTTCATTTAAACTTATCCAAATTCCCACAAGGACTGAAGGAGCTTTCTTTTTTTTTTACCCTGCGTTTCTTTCATCCATGGTTAAATATGTAAATAAAATGTCTAAAGTCATTCTTCAAAGGGGAACAAAAGAAAAGAGGGGGTTGAGGGAAAAGACAGCCATAAAATTCCACCGATTCTCCATAACATTAGCCAGAGGGGGGCCAGCTTCTAGCCAGAGCCTAGCAGCAGGGGAGCCAGCTCGCTCCATAGAATCACACATCTCAAATCCCACACACAAAAAAATTAAGTATCTTTTCAGCTCCAGCCATCAAAGGGCCCCTTTCACTTTATTAGTTACAGAATTATCTCACAGTTGCTGATTTCTCAGAGATGGAACTGCACTGCACTGCTGGCTTTGTTGTGTGGTTGTAAAGATGAGATAAAGTTGATAGTTGATAAGTTGCATGTGTGTTTGTTTGTGTGTGTGTGTGTGTGGGTGTATGTGATAGGAGGAACTTTAATAAGGAGAGGGGAGGAAGACTGAAAAAACATAAAAGAGAAGGTGGTCGCTGGCTACAGATGCTAAAGATTGAACACTGATTCCTTCCCTTTTCTTCTCATTTTCAAAGAGAAATCATCATGACCAGCAAAACAATCATGAAAGACACGGAGAGACCGAGAAGAAAGGAGTGAGCTAGAACAAAGCCGCCAGAATTACAACAACCCAGTAGAATGTGTATTCTTATTAAGCTATGTGACAATGTTATCTTGTATGTTTCGTAAAAGAAAACCCAGATGGATAATAAGGGGGGATGTCTGCTTTAGAAATATGTCAGACTGTGTTGCCGGAACATCAGATGATCAGTAAATGGAGAACGCCATTGCCGGGGCCCGGGGAATGCAACGCTTTCTGTTTAAATTGAAGCTCTCAACTTTTTAGCTTCTAAGCATAAGTTACAAAAGTCATTCTGAATTGAAACTGTAGCATGATGTTGGATATTCTCCATGTAGGAGTCATTTTTTATTTGGGTGGTAAAACATTTAATAATATGTGACAAAAGGAGAATTTGAAACACAGCAATGTTGTAAGCATAGTTTATGGACAAGAACTAGCTAACATGCAGGTATGTGGGAGATGAGAAGGATGGTGTTATGTGTCCATAATAACCTGTATTTACTCCCTGCTGTGTCCATACACTGAGCACCAACAGCTGAAATGGCACCATTGAAAAACGCAGTGCTAAATCCTTTAGACACACTGGTGCCATGTTTCCCATCTTGCCTGTACACATTTCTGAAATACTTTGAAAAGAACTCGGAACAGATTAAAAAAACTCTTGTAAAAGCGTACTAAAAGCTTCCCTGTTTACCTTTGGTCCAAATTTTACCCTCGGTGACAACCATGGCTAGACTTGGGTGTAAATCTCACAACCAAAGACGTTTACAAGGCAATGTGATTCGAGCTGTGAGGGATCTAGTGTCCCGGATACAGTTAAGGGGCCCTCCATATCCTGCTCACCTCCTGCCTTACCACCCTGCAGCAGGATTACATATCACTGCAGTTGTAAACCAGTCAAAAGAGAAAAAAATTATCGAATGGTCCATACAACCGAAACATCTTCTTTGTACAGTAACATGCCATAAGGGACTGCATGTAGCTATTGCAGTGGGTTCCGGAAAGGCTGCTGAGATAATGCGAACTAATATAGTTCCATCCATTCTCATTACTATGCCATCCCCTCATGTTACTATTATCACAGCTGAATCTCCTTTGAGATAACCTCCCTGTTACCTGGACCTGTTACCTTATCTGGACTTATATCAACACTGAACTGAAGCCAATTACATCCCTTTGGTAATAACTTCACAATCAGTAACCTACATGGACTTCACACATATCAACACTGAACTGAAGCCAATAACATCCCTTTGGTAATAACTTCACAATCAGTAATCTACATGGACTTCACACACATATCAACAGTAAACTGAAGCCAACTACATCTCTTTTGAGATAACCTCACAATCAGTAACTTAAATGGACTTCATACCTATCAACACTGAACTGAAGCCAACTACATCTCTTTTGAGATAACCTCACAATCAGTAACCTACATGGACTTCATACATATCAACACTGAACTGAAGCCAATTAAATCTCTTTTGTAATAACTTCACAATCATTAACTTACGTGGAGAGACTCATCCCATCACTAGCTACACTACTAACACTTAACACTACTTACTGGCACTATACCAAAGAATGATTTCTGGTGTTCGGCCAGCACTGTAGTATAACAGCTCCCAGTAGTAAACCAAAACACTCCTCAGGGCCTCGATCAAATACAGATGATGAATAAACTTAAACCAAAATGAATAGTCTTTTTGTCTCAGTGCTTATCCTTTAGGCACTGTTCTTTTGTTGTAATCTGTCAATTCACAATAGAGCATTATAGGTCATAGAACATTTATGTTAAGTCAAGACAAATATTTTTATTTAAAGAATCAACAAGGATTGTTTTGTGAAATCAGACATATGTTATTATAGTTATTATAGAATAAATCATGATGTAAAAGCTGTAGGGTGAATTTTGATTATGAACATGTGGCAAAATATCCAACTGTGTGATAATAGTATTTTATAGAATGTTCATGGTGGGTAAGAAATGTGTACATTTATAATGGTGGAACACAAACAAAGTTTTTTGTAAATATGTAACGGTAAATTGTAAACAACTTTTTATTTGGTAAGAGATAGGTAACAGGTGTGTTCAATAAAAAGTACACAAGGGTGAGCAGCTGGGCTAGACATAACTTATATTACTGAATTAAATGTGTGCCTCTTTAGATAGACATGCTGACATCAAAGGCAGTGGAGATTCCTAAGGACTAATGTGATATTTGTTATGCCTTATGGTAGCTGTATGGCAACATTATAAATAGAGATCTGAGTCTCTAATTGCCTATTTTAAAATGCTATGATGCAGGTCATTCTGAGTGCAGCCTGAGCATACGGTAATTCGCTTGTATTATGTGTAGGAAAGTATTTTTGCATTTTACACAAATTCATGTAGGCTAGCCTACTTCGGAGAAATATATATATGTGCTGATTTTTTTTTAGAGAATTTTGAAAATCATGTCAATATCAATATGGTCCATATACAAAAAAATATTATATAAGATGGGAGATGGAATGGAAAACGATTTACTCTTAACCTATTTTAACCGAACTAATTCCCACAATGCACAGACCGTGCAAATTGTCAGTTGGGGCTAAGAAAAGATAATCTCGAATGAAGAGTCAAGGCAGCCAGTTGGACTATCTCTGGCTGCTTTTGGTGTGTGCATATACAACCCGTTCTGGAATGCTAAATGCTGACACTGGGATCTAAAGTTATTAGGAAATAGAACAAATGACCAATGTGTAGTTTGCTGCGATTCTACGAACGATCTCTAAAATGCTGTGATGGTTACACAGGCTGTTCCGCGCGATTTGAAAATAATCACCGTGTCAGTCTCATCTTTCTTATGCTAAGTAGCTGTCTTTGAAGGCGGGTTTTTTGGGGTAGGTTAGCCCAGGATGGTGGTGGCGACTACTAGCTCAAATGAGCAGTGCCATTAACCACTCTGGTCAGTCTCCGGAGAGCAGTTAGGAAGAGATTTCAGCTTTGTTTTTAGTATTACTGAGTCATTTGACTACCTCGTTTGCTTGTGTCGTGGACACTTCCCCCAAAGCTGTGCCAGAGAACTAATTGTTTACTGTAGTTGAGTTTAAGTTACAACCGACTGATTCCACTCGTGCTGCAAAAAAAGGTATTGGGATTTCGTTCGAACGTGTTTGAATCTGTGGACGCGCTGGAACGTTCGTCTGGATCAGTTTGGATACATTTGTTTGTATATCAAAGAAAAACCCGAGGCGGGCAGAAACGAATACTTGTGCAATAGACAACACACCACTTACCGAGTACCGGTTTCTTCTTTTTTATGTTGGATTATTCAGGAAAAAACGGATCCACCTCTTAACATGGACGTTATGGTAAGCGACCAATATTTTGAGAGGAAATTAACACTTGTTTGGAATTGTCCCTGGAGCTGAAATATAAAGAAATACACGAAAAAAGTGTATTATATATTCATAGAACATTTTGCGTTTTCATCCACGTTGAAAATATCTGCGGATAGCTTTTTAGTAGAATTTTCCGACAGGAAATGCAACTTTTGCCTTATCCTAAGTGACATTTTTGTCTTCGGTTGTTTGCCACTTTAAGTGCCAAAGAGAAGGGACTATGCATTCTGCTGCCAAACTGAGCCTTATCAATGTGCTATTGGTCTGTGTGAGTGGAGGCTGCTTAGCCATTAGCTCCTTAGACTCAGACAGGCTGAGTGAAGGGAGATGTCAACAGATCGTCATCCCCCTGTGTAAAGACATTGGCTACAACATGACTAGGATGCCCAATCTGATGGGCCATGAGGACCAGAATGAGGCCGCCATTAAGCTACACGAGTTTGCCCCTCTCATAGAATATGGGTGCCACATTCACTTGAAGTTTTTTCTCTGCTCACTGTATGCACCCATGTGCACAGAGCAGGTGTCCACTCCAATCCCTGCTTGCAGAGTGATGTGTGAGCAGGCTAGGCAAAAGTGCTCCCCTATTATGGAGAAGTTTACCTTCCAGTGGCCTGACTCTCTGGATTGCTCCAGACTGCCCACCAAAAACGACCCCAACAACCTCTGCATGGAAGCTCCCAACAACGGCTCTGACGAGTCCTCCAAAAGCCCCCACACCCAGCCCCCCGACTTCAGGATCCATCGACCCATCAGCGGCCAGGACCTGCGCCTGAAGGACAAGGAGATTAAGGAGACCTGCAGAAACCCAGGGAAGTTTCACTATGTACAGAAGAGTGAATCCTGCGCCCCCAAGTGCTACCCAACCGTGGACGTATATTGGAGCCAGGGAGATAAGCAGTTCTCTCTGGTTTGGATGGCTGTCTGGTCAATCCTCTGTTTTGTCTCCAGCTCATTCACCGTCCTCACCTTCCTCATCGACCCCCAACGCTTCAAATACCCAGAGAGACCCATTATCTTCCTTTCCATGTCCTACTGCGTCTACTCCGTGGGCTACCTGATTCGTCTGTTTGTGGGGGCGGACGGCATCGCCTGTGACCGGGACAGTGGGATACAGTACGTCATCCAGGAGGGTCTTGAAAGCACCGGCTGCACCATTGTCTTCTTAATCCTCTACTACTTTGGCATGGCCAGCTCCCTCTGGTGGGTCATCCTCGCGCTCACCTGGTTCCTGGCTGCGGGGAAGAAGTGGGGCCACGAGGCCATTGAGGCTAACAGCAGCTATTTCCACCTGGCGGCCTGGGCCATCCCGGCCGTCAAAACCATCATGATCCTGGTGATGAGGAAGGTGGCCGGGGACGAGCTCACCGGGGTGTGCTACGTGGGCAGCATGGACGCCAATGCTCTCACCGGCTTCGTGCTCATCCCCCTCTCCTGCTACCTCGTCGTCGGCACCTCCTTCCTGCTGTCGGGCTTCGTGGCCCTGTTCCACATCCGCAAGGTCATGAAGACGGAGGGGGAGAACACGGACAAGCTGGAGAAGCTGATGGTTCGCATCGGGGTGTTCTCGGTCCTCTACACCGTGCCGGCGACCTGCGTGATCGCCTGTTACTTCTACGAGAGGCTCAACATGGACTACTGGAGGGTTCTGGCGGTGGAGCAGAAGTGCGCCGACGGCAACAACGCACAGTCTGAGGAGTGTGGCATGAAGGGTTCCATCCCTGCGGTGGAGATCTTCATGGTGAAGATCTTCATGCTGCTCGTGGTCGGCATCACGAGTGGCATGTGGATCTGGACCTCGAAGACGCTGCAGTCATGGCAGAACGTGTTCAGCAGGAAGATGAAGAAGAGGACGAGGAGGAAGGCCGCCAGTGTGTTCACCAGCAGTGGACCTTATATCAAGCCTCACCCGGCGCTCAAAGGACACAACACCAAGTATGAGCCCAGCAGGCCCCCTCCCACATGTGTCTGAGCAGTGTGAAATCAAAGCCCCTCTGAAGCCCTTACCTAAAACACACTGTAGAGTTAAGAAAAAGAAACACAATGTTCATATTTATTTGAAGTATTTTTATTTTCTTAAGGTGTGAGAGGTCTTTTTGGAAAGATCCAGTATTCCTGGAGCCACTTCATATACATTTTTTAATATGTTGGTGGGACACTCTTTTTGTTTGTAAGACAAAGAAATTGGAATAAACCATTTGGAGGTGTCATGGGTTTGCTTAAATAAAGTGCAATAGTTGTTTTCCTTATTGGCAAAATAGACACTTTCAGTGGAAACAGATTAAAGGCAATGTAAAGACCCCAATGACAAAGGGAGGGCATGGTTTGGGAGACAGAGAACCTTTTATTGTGTTGTTGTGTGTCTTTTTAATGGAAATCAAGGCTGCGCCGTACATGTTTGGACTGAAGTGAGGAGCAGCTATTGAGAAGGGCCCAGGAGGGCATGGACTGACTATTGTGAAGCAAATTCAAGCCACAAATAAATCAACAAGCACTACACTTTGCAAAAGTTAATATTTGTTCAGACGGTTTTAATTTTTTTTTTTTTTGCTGTTTTATAGCAAAAAGGAACATATGTACATATTTCCTAAATTTCTTATTTTATAAATAAAAATAAAACATTCCAGTTTTAAATATCCAATAACGGGAATTGTGTCTTATAACTGTGTTGGTTCTATATTTACTTTACATTTGTTCATCTAGGGTTTTACCAAAAAAACAAATTTCTCAATTTGTGTTATAAATTGTTACATTGGTCGTTTGACAGTGGCCCATACATGCTATTGATATTTCAATCATCTATTGTAGTCTGACTGCTTGTTGCCTTATTCTTTTTAGAGATCAATGCGTTTGTTTGCAGACATCTATTGGTGTTTGAAGCTTTGTTAACACCCAGACTTTTGAGGGGTGTACATAGTACAGAGCTATTAATACACATGCTTTTTCGAAAATATTGCTTTGCGGACTTGACTGGCAAACATAATTGACAAGACACAGGAACATCAATACATGTTTGCTGAAATCCACATGAAAGAAAAGTTAGCTTCCAAATTAAGCGGGGTACACTGTGAAAGTTTATGCTTTTACCCGTCTTTTATGTTTTCTGGTGCATTTGTCTGTGCACAAGCACCCTTTTTCAATTCAGTAAGATTGGTCAAAGGTTTTACTGTGCATGAACTTTGAAATGCAACACTGTTATAACTAATCATTGTTTTTTAGATTAATAATTTGTGATCAAGATTTGAATAATAAAATAATTATTCTGCTCTTCTTCCTTAAATTAAAGGGATGATGATGCATGCAATCTTAGCAAGAGAAAGACAATCTGTTTAAATTGGACTTCAAATCGTGGCCCAGTCATTTCATTCAGGGTGAATGCAGTTAGCCATATCTTAACCTAAGCAGGATAGTTCTAAAGGATTTGTTGCCATATACATTAATAGGGGAGCTGCTTGTGTTGAATTGTCTTTCCCAAGTTGAACTAAGAATGTATCAATGTTAGCTGTCTAACTACACAACTTTGTGTTGTAGTGTAAGGCTCTAATAGAATAAAGTGACCTTAGACAATACAAGCATAATAAAAAAAAATGCATCTGTAAATCTATTTTAATTGTGGACCCCATAGAGCAGGGGTGGGCAAACTACGGCCCGAGGGCCAAATGCGGCCCGCGAGGCTGTCCCATCCGGCCCACGGAATGTACTAAAATTATTTTGGGGGGAATTAAAAAACCAACTCACCAGCCCATTCTTATACATCTCAGAATTTTAACTATTTACACCTTATATGGGATCTACTGTACATATGTAATGTATGTTTTAACTTTTGCCCTTTTCTGGCCTCCAAATCAATTATGATTAACAAATTACCCCCCAAAAAATGTGGCCCTCCATTTCATTTCAAAATCCTGATGTGGCCCCCGAGCCAAAATATTTGCCCACCCCTGCCATAGAGCATCATGGGTAATCCAGAGCCCTCCTTCCATGGCTATAAATTAGACATGACTAATAGAAAAGGATTTGATAACATCAAAAAGAATATGGATAAAGAACTTTCTTATTGTAATTTCTTTGTTGAGAAAGCCTTTCAGATCTCTTTTTTTCATGGTCTTTACACAAACAATAAGGAAATATTACTTTTAAGTTGTTTTTTTTAAATTTTATTTCTGACATTAACTCAAGCAGTTTTTATTTACAGTCTTTGATTTTGGATACTTTTTTTCTTTTCATGAGGTTGAGAGTAAACATGGGCTAAAAGATGTTTGATATGATCCTCACTAATAACCTTTCACACTAGGAATTGACTCAAGCCAGGCTCTGATGGAATGATCAATCCAATGCGTTAATGTGTTTTTTTGAATGACAGTTCCACCCAGACTCCTGTTGGCCTAACGATAAACATCTAGTAGTTAAAATAATACAAAGATAATGATTTTGTTTAGGCATTTTTTTGTCAGTCAATCCATTCAGTAACATGTGTTTTTGTGTGTGTGTGTTTTACGGATGGAGGTTATGCAATAATCCTACAGTCATTCAGTACAGGATTAGGCTGTTTGAAGGGTCTGGCTTTGAAAGGAGGAAACAAAGTAGACAATATCTGTCATCTGCCCTCTTATCACACACGCATAGTCATATTTCTAAAGGCACATCTGCCTTGGATTTCAGGCTATGTTTACTGAGACAATAGTATGGTAGGCTATTGACTGAAACTACAGTCTGTTTGCCTGCTCATTTTGGAGAGGGTTAAAGGATCTCATGAACGATTCAAAGCACTAGTCTTCTGTGAAAGCAATTTTAATATGAACTCAACTTACATCTGGGTTTGGTGTTTGATAATTAGAGATGTTGTTGTGCAATTGTGTCAAATGGATTTATAATGCGAGGGTACTTTATAACCTATTAACCTAACAGCATTAAAATTCCCTGATTCCATTACGTCTTACCACGATAAACCATTTTGTTGAATAGACACATTTTTGTGGTTAAATAATACCTAAAAAGAACATTATGCAGATTTGTACCACTAAGGTTTGGTGGCTTATGCAGGTCGAGTGTAAATATGTGCTCTCCCTTGAGGGCATTCAAGTTCCAACATCAGCCCAACCTGTTTTAACAGGGAAATGTACATGACTCACAGCCTTACTGTGGCTGAATCAAAGTCAAGCAGTGTCTATTGATACTCTGTGTTGCAAAAAAGGTGAGTGTTCTTAAGGGCTCCAACAAAGGCCACCTGGATAACAGCCCCCAAGGTGTCTGGGAAGGCAGTAAATATAAATGACAGTTACTATCCCCACCTCTGGAGCTTGTGATTCAAGTATGCTTCAGTTGCTCCTTGGTTTTCAAAGGGAAACATGTTGAAGTTTGCAAGCAAGGACACAGTAGTGTCAGACCAAAATGTTTTGGTATAAACTATACATGCTTCTGAGGTATGATATGGTGAAATGGAAGATCTTGTTTCTCTCAGAGTTTTTATTTTCCAGTTTTATATCAGAGATGATTAGACCAGCTATTCCACATCACAGCCATTGCTGTCTCCTGGCAGTGGACATGTTTAAGGCTTTTTTAACTCTGTCTGGTGAGTCTCTCATTGGCTAAAGTGTGTCACATGGCTCCTCATAGCCCAGTCTCCAGAGCAATGCTGTGGTGGACAGCATGGTTTGTTTGTCCCAGTAGGGAATCTGGCAGCCGGCATGTGACTGCAGCTGAGGGTCTTCAGATCACTGTATCTCCAAGGCTGACCCTCGCCCCATTGTGAAAGGCCATACCCCAACAGTTCCTGGTTCACTCTCATTTGCTCACCCTTCCCATCTTCAAACTGTCTTCCTCTCTCAACCATTACTCACATACAATACATCTCTACCGCTGTTATTGTACCACAGTCTTTTGGAAGAATTGTTAAGGTTTTTAAAGAGAGTGTTTTAAGTTTAAAAAAATATATGTATTATATGTAATAAAGTAGTTTAGTGGACCTATATGCAGTAACAGTTAATAAGGCTGATGAATTTGATGTTTACCTGGCAATGTTAATAAAGTTATATTTCTTCCCATTTTAAATTTGTGCAACACCGGTATATGGATTGGGGTATTTGTGGTGGAAGGATTGCCAATATCTCTGACGGTAACCTCACTGTGTGTATAGGCTCCAAGTCTCAAAGTCTATGACACATTCTGGGAAGGGGAAAGTAAGCAGAGATAAAACAATGACAAGATTCGCATGGCCTTTTTCCGTTGCTTCGTTTAACCTATCCAACGTCTGTCTGTCTACCTGTGCATAGGCTGGCTGCTTATGCTACCAGCAGTCATAAAGTGCTTTGACACGGTGACATGAATCAGGTTGACTGGCGGCTGAGGCAGCTTCCCTTTGATCAGGCTTTCTGAAGAAGCCCCGTGTCCCCATATTCAGCTGCCCAAGCAGCACCTGTTTACCAGTCCAGGCCTGCCTGCTAGAAGTGCACTTCTCTCTGTTTCGGTGTGGAGGAATTTTAGGGACTTTATTGAAGAAATATGTACACCATGAAATCATCAAATCAAAAGGGAAATATGGAATTTCAGTGATAAATAAAAAAAAACTTTCAGTACAGATTCAGTAACGACAGATTTGACAATCACTGCAACCATGAAATAAATTATTTGTGAAATATGAAATTGTGAAATAAATTGCTAAATGTAGAAATACACCATTAAATATGTTACATGTTTTTTTATTCATTCATTTTTTTATCTTTTAAATTATATATTTCCCTTCATATTTAATTATTTCATGATGTATATATTTATTTAATAAAGCCCCTAAAATACCTCCATATTACAAATACAAACAAACAATAGAATTGGGCTGTAGCTAGGGGATTCTCAAAACATTTAGCTGCTGATGCTTGATGTACTAAGACAAATGTTTTATCTTTCTGGAGATGCACATCTTCTGGACCGGAATAGTCTCAGAAAAGGTCTTGACATATTTATTAGGGCTAGTACTAAGGTAAAGATATTCTACTGGTCTGGTTTAGACTTAAAAACGTCTCGATACACCTATGAGGTCTATTACTAAGGAAACAACATTGGACAGGAATAGTCTCAATAACATCTAGACATATTTATCAGGGCTATTATTAAGGTAAAGATATTGGGCAGGAATAGTCTCAATTAACATTTAGACATATCTATGAGGGCTATTATTAAGGTAAAGATATTGGACAGGAATAGTCTCAATAAACATCTAGACATATCTATGAGGGCTATTACTAGGGTAAATATATTAGACAGCAATAGTCTCAGTTAACATCTAAACATATCTATCAGAGCTATTATCAAGGTAAAGATAATTGTTGCACAATGTCCAATTATCATGCTTCAAATCAATAGTAAACCCACACCCACACATCTCTGTTTGCATTTGGGTTGCAGGAGAGGTTTCCCTTTACTATTGAAGGTGAGAGTGAGTGCATCTGAATCCTTTAACCATGAGAGCCTTGCCTGTAAGGGCAACCTTTTCGTAAATACATAATGACGTGCCTTATAGGCCATCAAGTGTTTGATTGCATTTTTGTATAGATTATTATTATTACCATTTTGTATAGATTATTCTTTGAAGTAGACATGTCTTGGTAGATTAACTGGTAGACCTCAGTTGAAGGCAGCCACTGCATTGTACAAAGTTTCCTTCACAGTTTGCTGGCAATACCCTTATACTAAGCCTGAAGATAACACTGGTTAGAGAAAAGGGATAGTTAAAGTGTCCAATTCTTTTCTCGATGACTGTTAATTATGAATAATTGGATAGGCAAGAAAAACTGTGGCAGACAAAAGTAACGCCAGATTTGGTTAAACTGCAAATCTTCCTCATGTTACTCCAATACAAAAATACAGACATTTTACATGTCCCAGTGTATTTCCCTCTTGTTTATTACACCGGCACTCTGCTTTATGTCATTTTTAAATTCCATCACATTTGGATTCCTGTCATAACAGACTTCAAAACAGGGACTCAACTGTCATATAATTCACAGTTACCGGAGCATATCACGGCCCACCAGCCTGAATGGGAAGATCAATTCACATTAGTAGTCCAGGTCCAACAGCACTGCCAATGGGGTATGGCGCCAGATATGCTTTATATGATCACAAAGGTACAGGCATATTAAACCAAAATGGAGCATCAAAAGAAAGGAGTCGCATGACACTCTTTGCATTCATTGGCTGAGAGATCTCCAACGGCGGGTGACTAGAGCCTGTGCGTGGGGACTGGGTGAAAGAGGGTTTTTGCCATGGAGATTTAGCAGTACCAGATTGTGACGCTGGAATCTTCCACCCCGTTAATCCTACCAGAACATTTCCTCAGATAATAAAACCCAACAGAAATGCAGCACCCCAAAAATCCCACACTGGACCAGTAAAGGGGATGGATTCCTGATCTCTAAATGCCTTTTCTCAGTTACACAGCATGGCACCGATACACAGCCCGTGGTCACGGTGAACGTTGAGAGAAGGTTTTTTTTTTTTTATCTGCTCTTTGTCTTTAGTTGACCAGTGACTGATATGAGGCCTGTCGTGATTACTTCCTGAATTAATCTTTCCCCCCTGCGCGACACTTTCAAGGAATTGTGTCTCTGTGTGTGATGGTAAGGAGTGGCAGCGTTAATGGCTGTTGTGTAGGGTGCCACCGGGAGATACTGTCAGTGTGTGAGTGTGTGTGTGTGTTTACATGTGTGAGAGAACGATATAGGGAACGAAAAGAGTGAGACGGATGATGGTGGAACTGGCGGGGGCTTAGGAACACCGCTGCGAGAGAATGCCTGTGGTTCAAAAGACACTCTCAACCAACTTAACAAAGAAAGGTGGCTCGGGGGGTGGGGGGGGGGGGCATATGAAAGGTAACTACACAATCAGCAGTCACATAAACTTTGGGAAAACATCTCAGCCTTACTACCTAAAAAATATACAGCCCAGAACATTTCGCAAAACAACATTACGTACAGTATATGAAATATGTTAAACAGACTATGTGTACTCATAATTGAACAGGAAGGCATCCATAGGACACCTACAAGAGGAAAACAGGAAGTAATAAACATGTTTTAGACATTGCACTGTATATAACGTCTTTGTATTTCGGGCCATAAGTGTGCCAAATTCTGTAAATCTCTATAGGACGTGGCTATAATTTTATTCCACGCCTATAACCTATTCTACTCGGTCTGTTCTCATTTTGCCCTACATGGGTACATATGTGTCAGTCCACCAGGATCCTATTAAAGTGGTGCAATCAGAATCCACCTCCCTGGAGTTTCCTTTTTTGTTTCTGGGGAAAGTAGTTAGTTTGAACTGGCATGTTCAACACATAACATGTGTTACCCCTCAGTGGTAATGGCAATGTTCCATTTTCTACAGTTTACTCCAAGCAATGACAGGGCTGGAAGCAATTTAGGCCAGTCAGAACAACAGCCGAGGAGTTGATAAATGGCTGTATTGTTTTGTCTCTTTCAAATCTGACACCAGATAGTACATGTGTCCCTTTGAATAATCAACATAAAGCTTGTTGCAGGTTGATCTCAACTTCCCCCGGACGCGGAGGTTGGCCTGTTTCTGATAGCGGTAACAAGCGCGAGGCTAGGAATGTATCTACAGAAAAGAATGGGTCAGGACCCACTTATCTACCCTGAGTGGAAAACCCAGGCTCACTTAAAGTCTGTCTGGACGACAGCTGTCATAAGTGAGAGGCCCGCGGGCGTGCCCACCGCATTTCAGAACCCACTGACAGTATGCGGCCCACGCGACCTTCATTTAAATGCCTACTTGTTTACAGCTCATTGCTATTTGCATGTTTGTAATAGCATATAAGCGACTAAAAGCAACAATGGCTACCACGTGAAGTGTTGAGCATAGCTCTCGCTCGGCATTAGATCATCGTCGTACACGGGCCACGCGTTATCAAACAAGACCTGACACAAAGCAAAGTTGAAAAAAGCCTCTTGGATGAACAAATACTTCACAGTTCAATACTTACTTACAGTTGAACATTACAATGCTCTACAACACATCGTGGCATCCCATGCTCATGTAGTGAGTAATAATTGATTGGTATTGTGTTAAATATTAAATTACTCAGTGTATTGATATTCTAATATTCAGTTGCATTTACCACACCCATTACTTTCTCCATTTATTACTAGCCACTTACGACTGAAAAAGCTAGTATAGACTAAATATTTAGTCCTTTACAGGTTATACAAAATAGCAAACACATGCCAAATCTAGCCACACCCTCCTTCCTTAACCCATCCGATTTGTCTGCTCATGTCTTTATCCCCTAGCTGCCTTGCCTCTGCTCATGTCCTTGACATGAATAAAAAAGAGCGGAAGCTCTTCACTATCCAGCCAGGATCAAGATAACTCCCCCCCAGAACCAAAATGACAAAAAAAAATTACAGGTTATAGGCTATGGACAATTTGTTCCTTCAACGTTTGTCTGATAGCATAGGATTCTGCATGTCTCAATCAACTATTATAAATCAACATCATAGCCGATTCAAGGCGCGAGCAGCATCCACAAGGAATATTTAGTGCTTTGTGCAACTGTTAGTGCTGCAAGCAGGCCTGACAAAAGAGCATGTATTCTTCCTGTGTGGCAACAGAACAGTGTGTGGAGAGGGTGCTTGTGTGTGGAGAGACCAAAGAATGTGTTTGTGTGCCCACGCGTTAGCATGGAGACAGTGTGTTGGGAGGAGGAGAGTGTGTGTGGTGGAGCGTGTGGAGAGTCTGTCGAAAGGATATAGGGTGTGCGGAAAGAAGAGAGAATGTTTCTGTGTTTTGAGAGAATAAACATGGTCTGTGAATACAATTTCTTTCCTGATCACCATCTCAAGCAATTTCGTTTTATTAATGAATCGGTAAAACCATGAGGTCTTTCTGTGCCAAACTTTGTCATTTCTGTTCCTGAAATTAGTACTACCAGCATGAAAAGAAACTTCCATAATGGTATTGGAGAAATTATTGCTATAAGGCTTAATGTTGAAATGGACACTATACATACACCATATGAGAAGATCGATCATTAATGGTGCTTCATAACAACATTATGGGATACAGTACCACTATTCTCCTTCTTGGTTAAAGAGCTTGATTCACGCAGTCTCCTCTGAACAACGGATGTTGAGATGTGTCTGTTACTTGACCTCGGTGAAGCGTTTATTTGGGCTACAGTCTGAGGTGCAGTTAATAGCCAATTTCTGAGACTGGTAAGTTTAATGAACTTAACCTCTGCAACAGGGTTAACTCTGGGTGTTTTCTCCCTGTGGTAGCTTGCGAGCGGGTTACATCATAGCGCTTGGTGGTTTCTGAGACTTGGAAGAAATGTTCTGGAAATGTTTGAGATTGACTGACCTTCATTTCTTAAATTATTGATGGACGGACTTTGAACACAACACGCTGCTACCAAGAATTCCATGGCTCTATAATATGCTTTATGTACACAGACTGATGCGACCAACGAGCATTGTTAAGAGTTATTCTAGCATAGTTTTTATGCACAGAGATGTGAAAGAGTTTGCTATTTAACTTGAAAGTGAAAATGTTTGCTTGGACGATTTTTAGCCATGGTCTTTCTCGCCAAATCTCTTGCCAGCACCTCACATAAAGGTAAACCGATAAGAGGCTGGCCATCCGTCGTTCAGATCTTCTGGGTGGCTCTTTCATTGTAAGAGGATTTTCAATAAATAAAACAACACAACTGTGTTCAGAAGCGAAAAGGGAAGAAATAAGATAAATTCACTTTCAACAACCTGTTAATTCATTAATTAAATTAATTCCAGACTTTTTTATTAAGCTGGTTTAGAGAATGCAAATAGTTTGCAAAGCTGCTATCTAGGCAAAGCGTGGCTACTTAAATGAAATGTATTATGACTTGTTTGATTAGAGCAATATTCCAATTGGCCCTGTAATATTATTGTAATTTCCGAAGAAATATACTGTAATTGCTGCACTAAACAGTAGAATACAATAGATACTTCACTATACCAAACACTACATAGTATAGCACATGAATGTAATAATTGTAAGAACTATCTTCATTTGGGCTCTGGCATAGTTCTTCAAAGGATGGAACGGTCAACTTTAAGGTTGGGATTGAAATGATGGAAGAAGAAATGGATGAGCTCTCATTAAATGTTGTTTTACTTAAGAATACAGGCCTCAGAGTTTAGGTAACTAAGGGGATGGAGCAGTTCAGCAGGTCAGGGTTGGCAGGGAGAGGCTCTCATGAGAGCTGGACACTTTTGAGGACTTTCACATGGGGCACCGAGTCAGTTCATTGATATTCAAGGATTTGACCTGACAACAACAGGAATGTCATTAAGGTTAAGACAGCCTCCACTTTCCTTATTGCGGCCCTTACCCTCCGCAGGGTTGTCATGGTGAAGATATAAAGCCTGCAGCACTTTGTCACAGTCATGTGGACACATTCTCCCTTTCTTCCTCTTCCCTCCTGCTCTCCTGCTCTCCTGCTCTCCTGCTCGCTTAACGGAGCCCTGGAAAAGACACACAGGTCATGGAGTGCCTATAGAACCTTCCAACAAAACAACCCAGTAACACAAAAAACAATTCTCTGAAGCACTTAGTAACACATACATTTTAGGAAAGAGAGGGAGTGGGTGAGATTTCTAGGTGGGTGTCCACACCAGGACATGGGTTGCGCAAGTCAAGACAGGGTGCCAAGAAATGCACATCTAACAGACTCACATTCCCTGTACTACTTCAGGAGCGGAGACTATACATGTGCCGATTAAATCCTGTTTTAACGTCCATTTGAACGTCGACAACACATTTACAATTTATGCTTACATTTAATATTGAAACGTTGTGTTTTTGACAGTATAAATGAATAATAGTTTGTGTGTGCGTTTCACTGAAAGGTGTGTAGCAGCAGAAAACACAATAACCAAAGACACATTCCATATGCCTTTTTTTTCTCTGATTTAATGGAAAACCACTGAGTAATGTTACGCGACAAGCCTCTGCGGTGTTTTCTTATACAAATATGTTCCAAGAGCAAATGTCAAGGAGATTAGGCTGAGGGGGAAATTGCGAAGCGGCTATTTTAGATGAGGAGGAGCCATCAAGAGCAGCAGATGGGGCATGTCTGTGCCTCACCCTGGCTGAACTTGTAGCTTCACCTGACTTCTGTGGCTGCTGCGAGGCACCGTAATTATACCAGTCAGACATAAATCAGAGAGGGAGGCATCTTGGCCCTGGGCTCCAGGAGC
>JACXGK010000461.1:66039-81941 GCA_016801125.1 Novumbra hubbsi
CCCCCCCCCCCCCCCCCCACCTCTCTCTTTCACTCCTTTTCTCACTGCCAACCCGTGCATATCACATGTGCATACTGCACTCCTACATTCAGGGCTTGAAAGAGTTATAGCGCCAGCCAACAGGAAACAATGGTGCCGACTGCTGATGTGAACCAACACTATTGTTCTATCTGTTGGCCTACTGCCATATGGAGAAGATACAGAGAGTAGGCCAAGCCATGACAAATTGACGCTAAATGTTTATCTTCAGGTGATAATAACATAGGACAAAATTATACTGTAGACTATACTATATTCATGTGAGTAGTAATTATTAGCAGTGTCTCTATAATCTTTTGGGCTACTGGCAGCATGTTAGCGATAAGAAGATCATCGTCCTCATGAGCTAACTGACATTGAGGCTCGCAGTCCCATCGATGGTTATTAGGGGCCTCCATTGGGAGTCCAGACCGCGTTCATGACAGACATGTCACTCAGAGGATGGGGAGAGATTGTGGCAGAGGTTCCATAAGCAGAGGATTGCCAATTTTCATGACATCCCCTTACACATCCATAGGCATTCATATCAGTTGGGTCTAACATTTGCAGACATAACAGCTTCTATTCTTCTGGGAATGCTTTCTACAAGATTTTGAAATTTTGCCCCATTCACCCAGAAGAGCATTGGTGAGATCAGACACTGATGTTAGACCAGAGGGTCTGGCTCGCAATCTCCGTTTGTTTTCATCACAATGGCATTTCACAGGGTTGATGTCAGGGCTCTGTGCGGGACAGACAAGTTCTTCCACAACAAACTCATCCAACCAGAGAGAACATTTCCGTAGATATAATGAGAAGCCCTACATTCTAAGGTCCATCGTTCTATATTGTTTATGTGTCAGCCAGGCATCAACATTCTTTTGTTGACTAAATATTATAAACGTGCAAGTGTTACCCAAACTATAAATTCCCAACACATTTCGATATGCCATTCCGTGAAAGCTTACTGGGGTCCTGGGCGGGACATGTAATAAGTTGTTTATATATGCAACATCTAGAAGTTGAATTGTTATCATACCTCAGTTATGTCTGAAAGTGTTTTTTATTACATGGTGCACAAATTGTCACATCATTTACCGTGGACTGCTTTTGACTCTAGCCTTTACAACCACTGCAGTCTTGGTTTAAGATGGGCGGTTCAAGACGGGCAGGTAAATAATAAAATATTGTTTACAGAAGTCACCTTGATCAGATGACGACCACCTAATTGCAGTTGATATTAACATTAATGTAGTTGCCATGGCAGTTCCATTCAAATGTCATGTTATGACTGAAGTAAAGTGGCACTGCTCAGAAGGTCATCCCCTATTGTAAAGACGTTTGGCTAAGGAGGACAATTAGCTCCTATGATTGTATTTTGTTCACATTGAGAGTCAAAGAGAATACATAGGCTCCAGTGATCCATAAAATCATTACAGAAGCTGCCACAGAGCTTTTAACAAGGACCATGCCGTACTTTTTAAATAAAACATAAACAAGAGAAAATATCAAACCCATTAATTTTTCATTAAGCTAGCCGGATAAAAAAGAATCGCTTAAAGTATCATTCGTTACCATCACTGCAAGTGCAAAAGCCCCCCTGCTAACATCAAAGGCCTCTCAAAGAAACTGAGAGGGAGAGAGAGAGAATCAGTTAACTGAGTTTGGCTGGGAACCATCTTGTGGTTCAGGTTTCATTTAGCCTGGCTCATAATGACATTGAAGAGTTTCAGGAGTAGCATTAAGGCAGCCAGCCTCTTTTCCAAACAAACACACACATTGAACAATGCACCGCAACTCTGAAGTTAATGTGGACTGAGAGTACAGCCAGAGATATGATTATAGGATTGCTATGGGCCATGCATAGACACACATGTATTCCTTACAAAATGTTTGGGAGCTGTGTGTGAAAGGACAATGCAAGAGCAGTTTTTATTCTATGGCGGAAAATGTCCCAGTGGGAAGCGTCCACCGTGTGCAGCTTGTTAGAATATGGACATAACGTATATTAATGACCGTATGAAATAGCTTTTGTTTTAATGTCACTATTGGATACTTATAGTGAGGACCGAAGGCAGAAAGTGTAGATCTAAAACGGTTCAAGTGGTGTTTTTATAGCTGTGCCGTTAAGATGTGCATATTTACGTAGAAGTTGACGGGCAAGCAGAATGGTAGTGTAGTGGCTGTGAAACATTTAGTGCCATGACAAAAGGTTTCAGATAATCATGTTGATTTTTGTCAGTTTTCATATGAAGCTTGAAACTATTTAACCTGGGTTTGTGTTGTTTCTCTCAAGGAAGTAAGTGAAGTGGCTTCCAACATACTTCACAGGCCCAGTGTGCTACACGAGTTAGTCATGCTTCTTACCAAATTAAACATGGCAAGATGAGTTTTTGCAGCCAAAGTGCTAAATCTGACCACTGCTATTGATACTTATTGAAAATTTTCCTTTAAGATTGAAGGCCTATGAGATTTATATTCTTAATTTTTTCCTAGTAGCTTTAGTAACAAACATCACTTCGCCTGTAAACAGTGTCAATGTATGTAAATACAAGACTATACTCTGCCAGACGGGACACTGTTAACTTGCTCTCTAAAGAAAAATGCAATCTTGTCGAGTCTTGTGGAGTTAAAAATGCTTGCATGCAACAGAGATGCTTTTAAATCATGTAGGTAACCGAGATTGCCAGAGCTGGGCAGATACGTTCTCCTTAATAATCAACACCGTCACACTGCGACAGCGCCCCAGCTTTCCAAACAGGGAGGATGGATGCATTGAGATAGGATGTTTGAGAGAGCGTTAGTCCTACAGGTATTTCATTATCATTTGTTTAAGTTTTTTCGCAACAGGAGTGAGAGGAGCCGCTACTAGTACTAGCTTTTGATTGGATTTTAATTGGCTAAAAGATGTCACAACCAGCAGTTTGTTTTGCTAGTTTGGTACAACTCCCCTTTGTTAACGTGCAGCATTTATGATGTTTTAGGACCAACGGGAATGAAAGCATCGGGTCCCATAGCTAATGAGATATCGAGGCAGTGGGAATGAGCATTTTAATTACTGCCCAGGAATCGTCCAAAGGGGGGATTGCTGAAGAGCATGCTGTGTGTCTTAGGTTGGGAGTTCAGACCCATGCCTGTCATGCTGTGTCTGTCCGCCTTTGATGCTCACTTCCCTCTTGCTTATTAGATTCTTGCCGCAAGATGCTTCAGTGCACCTTTGTTCAAGCCCGTACTTTGGACAAAGAGAGGCATAACAACTGAAATCTCAACTTCAAACCCCCAGACAGTTTCCGTTGTGCGGATGGCAACTTAATCTTTTGTGGAAATGAAGTCAGTGGCACTCCCATTGTGATGGCTTGGTTGACTCCCGAGGAGGGAAGATTTGATCATTTGTGTGTGTTTTGGTGTAGGAGGAAATTCTCAAATCGCCAGCGCTGCGTATTTGAAATGACAAGAATAGCATTTCTTCCAAATAGAATTAAAACTTCAACAAAAACAACATTACAAAAATAACACACCTTGTTGATAAAGAACATACTGAGTTCAAACGAGTGAGAATCTAGCAGAGTCGAGACATCTCGGTAAGAAATGAGTCATAATCATATATGTTATATGCAAAGGCAGCCTGGCCATTGAATCCACCAACCCTTTCCCAGAGCCCAGCAGGAGGGTGTTGCTACGCATCTGCTCTCTGGTCCCCTGGAGCCCAGCTGTGGCCCAGCCCTTTGTTGACTTTTCAAAGAGCACCTGGCATCCTCTCTGAGGCTCGCTACGAGGAGCACAGCCTCTGCAGGACACAACGCTGGTCAGCATGAGCCCCCCTCCTTCTACGGCCTCCTTATGTTTTCGAATGTGGAGCCAAGCCTGAAACATAACATTTATGACAGCATTTAGCTCCTGTTGTTTGAAATGAGAAATAATTCAGGCACTTTTCTGACTTTGGCGTCTGACTAGCAGCAAGACAGGTGGGAAGATGTTAACATTTCATATCCTCATTGACAGGTGACAGGTATCTGATAACTATTTCCTTTCGCTTTACTTGAGGGTCTACCAATAAATCGAAATCTCAAAAAAAAAAAATATTAATGGAGTAAGTTAATCCTCCTGCCTGATTTTTGTCAAAGCAAGAGGAAACACCTTTTGCCAAAAAAAGACGTAACGTGTGTCCTTGGCAACTTAACCAATTTATAGAAATAGTTGAAAATGAGAAAACTGGAGAGACATCTCTTGATAACCCCTGTTAATGCGATCTTCTTCCATTTTTACTTCCTGGACCATTTTGAAATGGTATCATGTGAGAGTATAATGTGGAAGTATGTGCTAATTCGGCAAAGTGTTACCCTGATTTTTTATTGATTTGCAAAAAAGCATAGATTTTCCTTATCAACCGGTTATGAATATATTCACAAAAGTAGTAATAATAGTATAGTTTGTATTAAACTCTGACATGTATCAGGATAAAGACAGTCCATTCCATCCTTTTTCCATGCTCTGAGCAAAGAGGCTCTTGATCTCAGTTCACTTGCCACCCTCTGACAAGGCACACCAGCCTCCAATCAAGCCTCATCAGGAAGGATGAAAGTACTCCGGAACAGTAGCTCTGTGCAGAGCTCCTCTTGTAGGAATATGGCGAAAGGAGAAGTAATTCTGTGAAGAGTGTGAGACCCTACTGAAGATCAATGGAGAGAATTGCAATTCATGATTGTACGTCTTAGGTAGGGACATTTGTCAGTTTTAGCTGTGTTTGTTTTAGGTGTTATAGACAGGTTATTTCTGGTGGTACAGTATGATGCTTGGATAGTTTCTTCTTTGTATTCCAAGTGTGCTTTGGGAGATGGGAGGTCATGGTTGTCCTCCCTTGACTCTTTAGTAGGTTGCCATGGTGTGATGTCCCTTTCCGTGTCTTTCCCTTGGACAATATGTTGACAATCTGGAATGTCCATCTGTCGTTATTATGGGGATTTTATCGTTTTCCTCTTCATTCCTTACACTCAATAAATGTAAGTTATTGTTTGTTAAGGCTTCATTTTATGGAAACAGTATAACATTTCATTGGATATTAAAAGAAACATCCAATGAAATGTTTAGCAGTCCATGATGACTCAGCTTAAAAGGAACTAAGGAAGAATTTAAGAAACTCAGATATAGCTAGCTAAAGTGCCTCTTGTGATGAGGTACATCTAATGTATAATATACGTTGTGGTATTATTTGATTTATCTATGTGTTAAGGAGGCCAGGGGTGAGTGGGCAAGTCCCTGAGTCCTTCACAATCTCCATGACATGATCTACTGAGCTTTTTGTTGCAATAGGTCAGTTGGGTAAGAAATATGGATAAAAGTCATACTGACCACCATGTTTAGGTCACAAAAATACACATAGTTACCTGTCTGAAACATCCAGAATTATGATAACAATGCCTGATTGTAAACCAAAATATAATTTGCACTCTCAGTAAAATACCATGTTCCTCTTGGAGGAAAGTGCCCACACATTTGCTTTGGGACGGGATGTCTCCCAGTCGTTGATTACCCTGCACGAGGGATCCACACTGCTTGGGGCTGCGAGTCCAGATTGAATCCTGAAGCACAGTCATCAACATACATGGCAGGGGGCAGCTTTCTCAGCCTGGCACTGCTTTGCTTGCAGCACACTCTCTACCTCACTTTTATCCTTTTCCCTTTAATTTTTATTTCTTTTTGTTTTAAAACAAAGGGGTAGTGTTTGGATGAATGCTGTTATAGCGTTTGTCCATTGGATTGATAGGGGCTATGATAGATACCAATATTTTCACAGTCTTGTTTTAAGATTTAAGGCTACTTATTTGAATACATTACACATTCTCATTGAAGTATTGTTGTCTGTCTGATGGTTGGCTTATGACCCAGCCACACCAGATATTAACATTGAATTTGAGGAAAGTGAACATTTTATACCAGTTTAATAGATCACAGGTATAACATGGATATGATACCAACACAATGTGAAAGATGTCCAGGGCCCAACTTTGTGATGTTCTGAGGTCCCAACAACTATTTTTGTTGTTGCAAAGATTACAGTATACCCTTAACTCAACGTTTTTACACACACTAAATTGTGTTTATTTTAAACAGCAATTAGCAGCCACGTTGTCCTCTGTAAGAAAAGGGTATGTAGCTTCAGAAAGAAAGGAATTTTATGACATCCCACTTCATTACCTTCTCATTTGCATTTAAGTTGCCTGTCATAAACATTTACACATTAATTGCAGTGTTACTGGAGAAACACTTTAATGAGTTAATAACATAAACATGTACTATGCAATTGTAAAACATGGCATTTATGGTGATGACTCATAAGCTCACTCTCACTCTTTTCTTTCTCTCTCTCTCCTTTCTCTCTGTGTCTCAGGCATGTAAACAGTGAATGCAGACATTTTTGGCCCCTCAGGTCTTAATGTAACGTATAATCACCTTTAGACTTCAGAAGACATCCTTCTCAAAAAGCCCTGTCAGTGCAATCTTATTTTCTAAAAGACGAATAATGGGAGAAGGAAGGAGGAGGGTCAGAGATGACCATCTTCCCCTCCTGCTTTTGGATGCAACACGGAGAACTTACTCTCCACCATTACAGTGTCACGCTGCCAGCCTGACCTCCAAGACCTTTCCTCACACAGCGCAGCAGACAGTTCACAACAATCACCATGGACGTCAGCACTTGGAGCAATGCGCTGTCCATTTTGTTACCGTCTACCAGACAAACATGTTTTAGGTGCATTTCATCCCCCAGGCCATCAGACTGTATATCTGGCTGTCTATCTTCCTTACAAACAATAATCTGCTCACACACTCAGAAACAAATTCACACAGCCTATATACATGCACTAAACCACACCCACTCTCCATGGCACCACACACTCTCTCACTACACATGCTTCCTCCCACACATTCTCAACACCATGTACAATATGTCATATTCTGTTGAACTTCCTCCTATTGATACGTTTGTATTTTTACTATCTTTGAAAACTCATAATGAAGTGTCTTTATTCAATTGTAGTGACACAAAAGTATGACTACTACCCAGAGGCGCAAAATTGGGGTATGCAGGATATGCAGTGCATAGGGGCGTGGCACGGGGGAGTTGTCATATGCAGTGCATAGGGGCGTGGCACGGGGGAGTTGTCATATGCAGTGCATAGGTGCGTGGCACGGGGGAGTTGTCATATGCAGTGCATAGGTGCGTGGCACGGGGGAGTTGTCATATGCAGTGCATAGGGGCGTGGCACGGGGGGTCGTCATATGCAGTGCATAGGGGCGTGGCACGGGGGGTCGTCATATGCAGTGCATAGGGGCGTGGCACGGGGGAGTTGTCATATGCAGTGCATAGGGGCGTGGCACGGGGGGTCGTCATATGCAGTGCATAGGGGCGTGGCACGGGGGGGTTGTCATATGCAGTGCATAGGGGCGTGGCACCAGGGGGGTCGTCATTGTGCCCTAATAACTATTTTAAATTATTATTTGGGCACAATGGAAACTTGCGAAGTATGCAAGTCGGGGGGGCTGTACTGCATACCCCTCTGCAAATGTGCAGTTGCGCCCCTGCTACTACCATATCGGCTAGTATGTGTACTGTGTATCAAACTTCGATAATAGCTTAGAAAAATGTTGGGTACTGCTGCAACATCACACATGATTTTACTGGAAGCAAGAAAAAAACTAAAAGCTAAAAGTGTACTTCTATGATACAGATTATTGTAGCATATATGACATTAAGTCTCTAAAGCAGTGGTTCTTAACCTTATTGGAGGTACTGAACCCTGCAAGCTTCCTCAGTGCATTCACCGAACCCTTCGTAATAGGAAAAATAAAACATGATTTCTTCAAAACATAGGTATATATTGTATTTGTGCACAAAATGAAACAAGCATCAGTTGCACACAAAAGCAGTGTTCAAAGAACAAAACCAACAAAACATGAATTTCACACAAAAACATAACTGTGTTTAACCCCTGAGAGTGACTCAACGAACCCCTGGGGTTCGATGGAAACCAGCTTAAGAACCACTGCTCAAAAGGAACTAACTGCATTAAATAGCATGATAATTGTTATCGATTATTGCAAATACAGTAAATTTTCTGAAAACACGAAAGGCTGTATCAGCCTTCTTTAATTTGTATCCCTTACTTTAACTTGGGAACTGTATTTCGAAAGCGAAACAAGGCGAAACTACTAGGAATTCACTGCTTACTCCTATTGTGGCTAGCTTCATTTACGTCTTTATCACCATCTGGCGGATACTTGTATGGTTGCAGACGGTTTCTGGTATTTGCAAGAGGTTTAACGAACACGTTCAAGGTCACAAAGACTACTCCGCTGATTACCTTTGCAAAAGTAGATCTCATTCTTTCTTACAATTTCGATTTTTTAAATCGAATATTTGTGTCTATTTTACTTTGAAAATAATAAAATTCGATTCAGTCCGTGAAATATATTGTACAAACAAATATATCATTTAGGTATTTGCTGTGTAAGTATTGTTAATTTTGTTCGAAAATGCGGAACGTGCGTAGCAATATTTAAAGTGAGAAAACCTACATATATACAGTTCAAGCCAGAAAAGAAAATCTAATCGCAGTTGTTTGATTAGATTGGATTTGTAAGTATAGCAAATCGAACTATTGATTCATTTCCAATGATGGTACATTACATTTACTCTAGGAAATAATTATATCACACATGAAAGCTGTTAATTTAGATAGTTACAAGATGTGAATTCCGAAGTCGAGTTGGTAAAATTAAGCGATTCTTTGCTAGCAAAGGTTAGCTACTTTTAATTAAAATATTAGTTATCTATAAAATGGATATAGCTACTGCGTTTTTGGACACCATGCCATGGAAAGAAGTCATGTTCGTTAATATTTAGAAAGTGTTATTTGTGCATTTTTATTGGTTAGGGGGGTATTATTTGCCTTGTGCATTTATCTAGCTAGCTGTATTAACTTACTGGGGTTTGAGGTAACACGTGCCTGCCATGCATCGTTTTCGTGGGTGGTATCGCCCCAGCTTTTTACGTCCACGTTTCAATACATTTTTACTGGTTTGCCTAAGTACCAATTTCTGTTTTAAATAATTAGTTAAAATTAACCAGCTAATTGTAGCAACTGTGGACGGTTTAGGTTGTCTCGCAACATTGCAGACTTACAAAAATCGACACCCGCCAATTGCCGGTGCTGGTTCACTTTGACGGTGGTATGTTTAATCTAGCATATGGTCTCCGGTGGAAAGTCAAGTGTATGCAAGTAATAATATGCATCACACAAAATGTAGTATCATCAATGTTTTGGCTTTACAAGTATTTTTTAAGTTTAGCTAAATAGGTAAACCCGGAAATCTCCTTTGTGTTTATGGGGATTTTACATTGTTTGAGTTGAAACTCGTACTGCTCCAACTGATGTAGTGAATTGGTCTCTCAGACACAAGTGCAAGCACTATTGTTGGGGTTAAGACTGTACTGTTGCTTCCAACATGTTTGTAGTAGATGCAGGTCATGCCTTATGTGAATTTATTTTTGTGGCCTACCTGAGTGCTGGTGAATCAGTGTCAGGCCCTCATTGCTGGTTATTAGTGTCTTGTTTTAGTATGTTAATTTGTACTTAATTAAAACCTTTGAGAGACTGCATTGACGTGCTAGACTAACATACTAGTCCACAACCTATCTAGCTATTTAAACATTTCTCTTTAAGGCATTAATTAACCATAACTGCCTTATCTTCAGATTTTTAAAGCTTAAAATGACAGGCCGCGCACGAGCACGATCAAGGGGCAGAGCGCGTGGTCCGGAGGCTGGGCCACCTGGAGTGGTGAGTTTGTTTAAGCAACTAGCTTTTGCGGTCTACTAGGTCTAGGACGGGTCGGCAACTTGTGGCTCCGGAGCTGCATGCGGCTTTTTAAGGGCACTGCTGCGGTTCTCTGGGGCTTTGACAAAATAAATAACATGGAAACAAATATTATTTTGGAGTTTGAAGTGATACTGTGTCATTGAAAATATATATTTTTTTAATATTTTGTTAACTGTTTTAGTTCCTAAATAGTGGTAGTTGTGTTTTTATATTCAGTTGATCGTTGTATAGTGGCTGAGGGGAAAAAATACGAAGAGAATTACAGAGCACTGAAATGGACTTTAAACAACAAACTGGCCTTTTTGTTTGTTTACTCTTTAAGATATTGGATTGCAGCTACTGTATGTTTTTTTTCCAATTTTGTTTGTAACAAATTTCTAACATCTTGAATACATCTAAAATTCATTTGGATCCAGTTACTCTTGTATCAAAAGCCCATTTTCCAAATTATTTGTAAAAATGATCAACTTGAATGAATGGCTACATAACAGGCTGAAGCTAGGTTGGGTGACAAACCATGCCATCATTTGTTGATTTTTGACACCCATCGTCTATGGTGACAACATGACCATGTCCAAAACAGCCTTTAAATGTCTACTTGAGTCACATAGTCTATGTCTGCGGGGGTTTCTGTATGAACTTAATGCAAGAAAACAATGTTTACTGCAGAAAGCGAGGAGCACCTAGTAGTGCAAAATCTTACTTAAGATATTTTTTATTAACTGCTAATGTATTTAAACAGCTGCGGCTCATTAATGTTTTGCACAAAGAAAAAATCTAAGAAAGAACCTTATAAGCAATCATAGTTGTTATGTCTCTATGATAATGAGTCTGATCTTTTCTTCAGACCCCTTCTCAGGAGGCAACTCGAGAAGCTCCACCCTCTGAGGTTGAGCTTGTTGGTCGAGGAAGAACGAGAAGTGTGCCAGGGGCCGTGTCCTCGGAAGGTGCTTTGCCTCATCCAGAATCTGGTTAATGTAATATGTTAGGAACGGAATACATTTTATTTGTTTATCTGAGTTAATTTGCATAAGTATGTAGGAAGTATTTGATGTTTTTGCTGAATGTGGGTAAATAAGAGATTTAGAAGCTGGGGATGATTATGATGTGTGCCAGATTGGAAATGCATTTTGGTCACTGCGGTTAGGGTTACCTAAATTCTTAGTACCATGGGCTCTTTAGTGACCTCAGTCAGTATACCTCATTTAACCTGCCTTCCGAATGACCGCTCCATTGATAGGGGGATGCTGTCTCAGTGCCTTGTACGGGTACTGCAACAAATTACAGCAGCATCTAGTATGCCATCAAAGGGGCAGACCAGGACAGACCTTGCACTTGCAACTTCAGAGTCAAGCCAGCAGTGGGATCCAGTGCCATGCTGCTGACAATGAATAACGATAGAATTCTGACCAATTTGTTTTTGTTGCTTTTTTCAGCGGCCATTCAGATATCGGCAGGGTTTCAGCAAGTGAAAATTGGAGAAAGAGGTGGAAGACGACGGGACTTTCATGATGAAGGAATCAACACCAGGCAGGCCATGGAACACGTCAGAGTCTCCAAGACCGGTTTGTAGAAATCCAGAGTGTGTTGACACTGTTAATGCTGCAAAAGTTTGATAAACTAGTTGGTTTCATTATCTGTGAGGGAGAAAGTCTAACTTTCTGTTTGTTTGGGCTGGGATGTTAACAAATTTAAGAACCTTTGTGGGATTAAATACGCATTTTACTGCTTGTGTATGTATTTGTATTCATCTGTTAATATGGTATTAACGTGTGTGATATCTCAACTCTATCTTCAAACAGTGCAAATGTGATCGTTTCTGCATTTCATTGGTTAAAAACACACCATCTTTATTTCCTGGTTGCAATTTCTTCCTTCAGGGTTTCTGCTGGTTCTTAAGAACTCTTAATTTATTTGAATAAAAGTCTTAATTTGTCTTATTTTCAAGTTTAAAGTCCTTGAAGTATTTAACTTAAATCTGTGAAAACCTATATGAAATGTGAGAAACACAAAAACTCTGCGAAAAGCTTCAAACAAACGGCCAGCACTTCAATTCTATTTGGTTGTGTCAGAGACAACTGTCGTGTGGAAAACGCCCAGTAACGGCATTGGTAGCACTGGGCTTACTGCTGTAACGGTGGGCACTTCAGTCAAATAAGTGTCATGTGTTGTTGTGAAATTGGTCATAAATTGTAATCGGGCGTTAAAAAAAGTATTTAGGTTAACTTGCTAAAACCCTGTTCTTACATTGAGAGATTGTGAAGCAGCCATTGTTATGCAAAAAAGCTAGCTTGCACGCTTCAGAGAATCTGTAACAATGTACACTACCACCTGATAGTAAGCAGACAATTCGACCCGGAATGCACCATCAGGGTGTTCTGTGATGTTTTGTTTTATGCGGTAGGTGACCTGCAATAAAACATTTTGTGAAAATAATTTTTTTGTGGCGGTTTTGCCATTTTCTTTTGGTTCATGTAATTTTTTTTTCAAGTTGCACCGGTAGCCCAGCTCCTCCGAGAATGTTTGCCGATAAAAGCAGGGTCACACTGTAACAGATGTGAAAGAGTTTGGTGAGGCCCTGGTGAACGTTATGCTGCCTGCAACATCATCCAGCATGAAGTGTGTGGCGGTGGGTCAGTGATGGTCTCAGAAAGCATGTCCTAGAATGGTTGCACAGACCACCCTCTGCTAGCCAACGGTACTCTGACTGCTGTCCGGGAGTGCATAAAGGCAAGTGGGGGCCATACACCCTACTGAGTCACATGAGTTGCATTGATGCAATGCACACAAGTTGGAAAAACCGCACTCATTTGGTTTCCGTTGACGTTGTTACCTCATTTGTTTTTAACGAAATACACATTGGACGGTAAGGATTTTGATCTTTAATATATTTTGTTGATCGAGACCCAATGTGTGAGTTGTTTGGGCAGTGTAGTAAAGATATTAATGATTAGATGTTCTCAATGATATTTCCCCAGGTATTTCTGGCTCTCCCATTGAGCTGAGAGCCAACTTTTTCAAGATCCTGTCCCGCCCTCAGTGGGTGCTATTCCAGTACCATGTGGACTTCAAGCCGGTCATGGAGTCACGCCGCCTGCGTTCTGCCCTTTTGTATCAGCATGAGGAGACCTTAGGCAAGGCTCGCACCTTTGATGGAGCCCTCCTCTTTCTGCCTCAGAGACTGCACAATCTGGTAGAGTACAAGGAGGACATTCTCCGCTAGCTCATGTGGAAACGTTTTTAATATTAATTGTGTTTTATTTTAATATTCATGTGTGTAATAGGTTTTACGGTTTGTCTAGAACTGTTATTTCTGCCCTTATTTGGTTACTGTACAACCAGCTGAATATTGTTCTATTGTAAGGGACCACTGAAGTAGTCCCATTGACCTTTTCACATAAACTGTCCTTCTATAGACCAAGGACCCCTGTTTGGGGACCAATGAAAAACATCAAAAGCATATTGGCACCTAGACTTTTACATAAATTAGTGTTGCCAGGTATGTCATTTGTCCTTTACATTTTTTTGTAGGAGACTGTGCTGTACAGTGAGACTCGAATGGGGGAGAAAGTCCAGATTACTGTGACTCTGACCAATGAACTCCCACCCACTTCTCCAGTGTGCCTGCAGTTCTACAACATTATTTTCAGAAGGTCAGAAGAACAATTTCTTTTTCAACTTTGTTTTAAATGTATTTGTACTTCTTTAGGGTCATCCTAGTATGATGCACATGCTGAGTGCATTAGTGTATTTTCTCATTGGGAGGATGTCAAATTTTATTTATAACTTTATTTTATTTGCTGACTTTCCACACTCTGTCAAGTTTGTTTTTGATTAGTTGTTTTAACGTTAGTGGAAAACTAATTATGCATAGTGCATATTTGTCACAAACGTTGAGTGCATGTCTGCCCAGTTTATTGGAGTTAGTGTGGGTGTTCAAGCTAGGTCAGTGGTTTAGCACTCTGTTGGCATGTGCCTCTGTGATTAAAGTTTTGGATCACTGCAACAGATTGCTGTTGTAGGTATTCTGTGGGGCAGTTTTGAGATCAGTGTAAAGCCACCATAATCATTGGGGTACATGGCTATTGATGATTCTGCCATAATTAGGAATGAAAATGCACCCTGTTGACTGGTGGAGTTAATGGTTCATGACAAGTCCTTCACTCAGTATAACTGCCGTGACTTGAACCCCTTTGAAATAGATTGGCATATTTTCTTTTCTACTTCCTAAAGTCTAGCATGTTTGTCTTTGCTTAGGGCAAGAATGTACTGGCACCACTATTCCGGTTGGCATATGTCTCCCTTGCATTTGTCAACATTTTTGAGTGTGGTCTATTGAGACCTATGTTAGTGATTGTCAGGGCGTATTCAAAGCAAACCTTCTTAGTGGTTTAGTTCGTAATGTTTTGTAATTGTCATTCCTGCACTAATCCCTTAATTGTCTAACATGCTCTTGTTCATATTTTTATCTGGATTCATCCCCTTCACTTTTCTGTGGGTTATTGTTAGTTCTTAGAGCATTATGTTACGCATATTGAGAAACGAATATGAACATGGTAATAATATTCTATAACTAACCATATGTAAATAATAAAAAAACCAGCACTGACTTAAGGAGGAAACATTTGTTTAATTTTCAGGGTGTTAAGAATGCTGAATATGGAGCAGATTGGACGCCATTACTACAATCCAACAGACCCACTGAATATCCCCCAGCACAGGTCAGTGTTTCCATAGGGCCAGAAGTGGACTCTACGAAGACTGGCGAGCTGGAACGGATCAGTAATGTATTTGGTGTTCCTCAGGCTCACCATCTGGCCTGGCTTCACCACCACCATCCTCCAGTACGAGTCCAGTTTGATGCTCTGCACAGATGTGAGCCACAAGGTGCTGCGCAGTGAGACTGTGCTCAGCTTCATGTTGGAGCTCCGGCATCGGACTGGCGAACAAGCCTTCCCAGAGGCCTGCACCAAGGAGCTGGTGGGCCTCGTTGTCCTCACCAAGTAAGGCCCAGTTCTATAGCGCAGAGGTTCAACTCCTACTCTACGACAGGGCTCATCAACTCGTACCCTATGAGGGTTGGAGCCTGCTAGTTTTTTGTTCCACCTCATCGTTAATTGGACCCACCTGGTGCCTCAGGTCTAAATAAGTCCCTGATTAGAGGGTTGCAATAAAAAAAAAAATGTGGTGGAACTGGCTTTGAGGGTCGGAGTTGATGAACCCTGATTATTTTGTCTTCAATGTGTGTGTGCAAAAATTGACAGATGGCTGACACACCTTCAATCTTCTGGAAGGATTTATTTTGTAGAACAGAAACTGTACCAAAACATAGCGATTACTGACTGCTAACTGGCAACGGAATTAATGCAAGTGACAACTACAATGTTATAGCATACCAGTGCCACATATAAATACTATGTATATAGCTTGTACATAGAATTGACAAACTTCAACTTAAAAACAATGTAATCGTAATACTGACAGATGTGGCAGGAAGGTTACAAAATAGCTGTAACGACGTGGGGAACCAAAGCTACTCATTACTAGTTTAAAGGCAGGATTCTCATGTAAATAAACGTAAAGGTATTTAAATGTATAGTGAACTGTAAGTAAAAATAATGTAGAATAAATTAAGTGGTACTGGCTTTTAAGTCCAGAGTTGAGTTTACTGGCGAAAGTTCCTTTAGTACTGAACCACAAGGGTTATCTGAAACAATCTGAAATCTGGGTATGTACCGGTTGTTTTGAGTGAGGATATTTACATGGAAGGGTAATAATTGCATGAATAGAATTTTAAATGCTTAATGTTTCTCAGGTACAACAACAAAACCTACAGGATTGATGACATTGCGTGGGACTACAATCCCAACAACACATTCAAAAGAGGTGGCACTGAGATCTCTTTTAAGGAGTACTACAAGACTGTACGTATTGATGTCAAATGTAGTGTTTTTCAAACTCTGCTTTGAATCTGCTCCCTGGCACAAATGCTTAGGCTGACCTAAT
>JACXGK010000461.1:82041-110378 GCA_016801125.1 Novumbra hubbsi
ACCCAGGCCCCCCCCCCCCCCCCCAATGACCTTTGCCTTGTACTATGTAACTAAACCCCTATTTGTTGACCATGTTTTTTCCCTCATGAGGCTTGACTGATAGGATGCGTGCCGATTTCAACATCATGAAGGATCTGTCCACCCACACCAGACTTACCCCAGAGCAGAGGGAGGGACGGCTCAGTCGCTTTGTCGGGAACATTCACCGGTACGTTGAGGTCATGACTTTGTTTTTCTATTCCCTAGTTCTGATTCAGAACAGTCCAGGTAATTTCTTCATTTTGCAGGAACGCTAATGCCCAGGCAGAGCTGAATACCTGGGGGCTCAACTTTGACAACAAACTCCTTTCCCTTAAAGGTCGAGTCCTTCCTGCAGAGAGGATTTTGCAGGGACCCAGAACGGTATAAAATCTTGTTTTGTGGTGTGATAATAAAAAACAAAAACAGGTTTTATTTAAACTGGTGAAGTATTTAATGTTTTATTACATTATGGTAAGTTCAGTAGCTGTGTGGCATTTACAGTTCGAGTACAACCCCTGGCAAGCAGACTGGTCCAAGGAGATGAGAGGTGCCCCCCTTATAAGCTGCCGACCGCTGGACAACTGGATTTTGTTCTTCACCCAAAGAAATGTTGACGTTGCCCAGGCTCTGCTGCAGACCCTCGGCAGGGTGTCTAAGCCCCTGGGAATTCCTATGCAGAGGCCCTGCATGTGAGTGTGCACAGTAAAGTCAATGGAACGGCACCATCCGGTGGTGTGGAACAGTAAAAGCAGGGTCAACATTGAAATGACTTGATATCTCGTTATCCCACTGCATTATCCAGGCTGCAGTATGATGATCGCCAGGAGTCTCTGCTGAAGGCCCTGCAGCAGAATGTTAATCCCACAACCCAGATGGTCAGTCACCTACTTTGAAGGGGAATCTCACCATTGATCAACTACCTAATGTACTAATAAGTAATGTTTGCAATTATACATTTATGTCCAAAAATGGGAACAAGCTGTTTGAATTGTGCCAGAGAATATGGAAACATCAACTTCCTTGTTCTCCATGTCTGTGTGGTGTTTTGTCTGGCTGTGCAAACATTTATTATTTGTACCTGGTAGCTAATTTAATTAACTATAATTCAGACCTTTATTACATGGCTACAATTGGTTACACCAGTACTGATTGAAATAACTTACCTAGCGGTGAGAGGCCTGTGGTTACAATCCTAGAGTGAGTAATTGATTCTATAACTCAATTTGGTTCAGAGCTTCTGATAATCTCAGATTTGTACGCTTTGTCAAGAACACGTGTGGCCGAGAATAATCCTGAGAGCCACCTGCAGTTGGCCGTTTGCGTATTCTGCTTTTGTCTAAATACTGGAAAAAGTGTTGTCGCTGAAATGTGTATAAATACTAAAACCTATATCAAATCTGTGGGCCCTATTTTATAAATCCCTTTGCTAAATGCATTCATTAAAATGTGAACTGTGTTGCCGCTGAATCTCAGGAGTGTTCTCTCCTCAGGTGGTGGTGGTTCTCCCTAGCAACAGGAAGGACAAGTACGACAGTGTGAAGAAGTTCCTGTGTGTCGACTGTCCCACACCCAGCCAGTGTGTGTTGGCCCGGACGCTTGCCAGACAGCAGGCCCTCATGACTGTGGCCACAAAGATTGCTCTGCAGATGAACTGCAAGATGGGAGGAGAGCTGTGGAGTGTGGACATCCCAGTTAAGACCCCCACACACACAAACAAACGTGGAATGTGATTAAATGGATGAATATGGATGTGCTAAGCTGTTACACTGTTAAGGTGTAATCCCCATATGTGTTCCAGCTAAAGCAACTGATGATAGTAGGCATTGACTGCTACCATGACATAGCAGCTGGAAAGAGGTCCATTGGAGCTCTGGTGGCAAGTCTCAACCATGGCATGTCTAGGTATGTGTTCTCATAACCAGTGGGCATCAATGGATGCATTCCCCTCAGTGTTTGTTGAAACTAACCATTTGTGATGGAAGTTGGGGATTGTCTAACAACAAAACATAGAAACTGGGGGTCAGTTTTTTCTCTCTCTGGCGTTAAGAGTTATGAACGATCCAGAAGCATCTGTATGAATTTCGTCTCAATACCCTCTTTACAGAACAGGCTGGTTTCAGCTTGTCCCTCCTACAGACTTTTACACACTGTGATTTATGTATCAAAGAAAACTCTAGCTGCAGGAATATTTTGTAGTGTAAACTTAAAATCCTTCTTTGATGCCAGATGTTTAAAGAGATTATTTGGCTTTCTACCAAAGGGAGCTTAATTCTGCACAGTCCCTTTTCCAATGTGAAGAATAACTACCGATGTCAGATGACTGTTTAGTGTTATTATTCTGCCTGGAGTAGGTCAGTATTTTATATAGTTAGTCATAGGCTCCAGCATTGTTTCAGCAGTTTTTTTCCTTATTATTAAACCCTCTTCTTTCTTTTTGCCATAATGTGTTTTTTGTCTTTTGTTCTTTAGTGGTTTGTTTCATTGCTAAAGGTATCTTATTGGAGTCATGATTTAAGAAAATTCAGCCAGCATATCAAGAGTTTCCTGTTGCTCTAACGGAATGAACCTGATAATGTATATCAGCGTGGCAGCTTGGAGGGGGAGGTCTGGCTTATGCCTGTCATGTATGGTCTAGTGCTTCTGGATCATTCATGGTTAAAAGCCAATACCTTATTCTTTTAGACCTGTTAGCAGCTGTTGATGGCTTTCCCACAAATGATGGTTTCTTTAACAATAATTTTTGTGTTAATATTTGAAAATAATAAACCCGTTGCTCTATTCCCATGGGTAGTGTCATTAATAAGAAACCGGAAAAGGGGTATGCTGTTTTTTTTACTCTTTACTCAAAATGGTTGCCCCAAAACGGCTGAGACTTCATGTTAGAAACACTTTGTCTATTGGGGTCTAAAGGGTTAAAGTAATTGGACAAGCCTCTGACTTTTCAGGTGGTTTTCCAAGTGTGTGCTGCAGAGCCGTGGGCAGGAAATCATGGATGGACTCAAGGTGGCACTGCAAGGCAAGTTTATTAACATTTTAACCACTCCAGGAAAGTGTGTACTAGGTCATGTTGGTCTATCGCTTGTCATCAAAACTACTCTTTCAAACTTGGAATTTTGATGGTAGGATTGTGATTCTACTCATAGAAAGGGCACATCATTTACCACAATACTCATCCAGTTCCAAATGGAAAGTCCCTGTTTGCATTTTCGAGTAAAAGGAATTTTGATAACCTCATTAAAACCTACCCAGCCTTTAAAATACCTATTTGGTTCACCGAATTACTAGCCGATAAGACTTATTTTTACCTCAATCTGCTTTTAGGTTTTGTGTTCAGAAACCGCTGTTGTTGAGTATTTGTTCATTTGGGAACTTTTTGTCAGTTTCAAGTCTGACAATTCTTGGTATTAATTGGTATGGCGTTTTCAAAGAAGTGCAGGTCACTGGATGTTTTTTGTCTATGACATACTTCCTTAAACTTTATGGACCAGTTTTTAGATGGTTGGACCAACATGTCTTGTACCAACAGTCCGTTGTTTGGATTACGACTTACGATTTAGATTTTTTTTTATTGTTTGGTTGAACAACAACTGAACCCCATGACCATGTAAGAAGTCTTTATATGTTTAGTTGCAGCGGTTTAGCCATTTGCCTTTTTTAGCGGGTGTACTTAATAAATTGGCTGGTGATTATATGTGAATAAACTCCTGCCCTTGTAGTTTGACAATCAGCTTTTGTTTATTAAACAAATCTGCACTCCTCTGTAATCTGGATTCATTGGACCACTCTCTATGATGTCAAGTATCCTAAGTGCTATGATGGATTTACCAGGGGCCCTGAAGGCGTGGCTGAAACACAACAAGTGCCTGCCGTCGAGGATCATTGTGTACCGAGACGGGGTGGGAGATGGCATGCTGCAGAGCGTGGTCAACTACGAAGTGCCACAGATCATGGACTGCATCAAGACCATGGAACAAAAATATGAGTATGTCTTTCCTAGAGACCCTTATTGAAAACATTATCACCTGTCTTATTGTTCAATGTCGCTCCTTCCTAGGCCCAAACTCACCGTGGTGGTTGTGAAAAAGCGCATCAGCTCAAGGTTCTTTGCCCGCATCGATGGCAAGCTTGCCAACCCTCCCCCAGGAACATGTATCGACACCGAGGTCACCCGCCCTGAATGGTGTGTACTGACAAGTCAATGCCTTGACGTCTTACCTGCTTTTGTCTTGAATGGCTTCTAGTCATCTCTTTTCTTTTCAGGTATGACTTCTTTATCATTAGCCAGGCTGTCCGCATGGGCAGTGTCTCCCCAACGCATTACAACGTAGTGTATGACAGCAGTGGACTTAAGCCTGACCACATGCAGCGTCTGACCTACAAACTCTGTCACATGTACTACAACTGGCAGGTAGGATTGTTTCTCAGACCTCATTTGCACTAGGGCAGTCACATGTGTTTTATATTAAAATGATACAAAAGAATTGCTATTTGAACGCTAAAAGCAATATTAGGATTTGCATGTTACTTCCATTTTTTGCAGCTGTTTTAAAACCCTGTTGTGCTCCTTCCCAGTAATGTTTTGGAATAGAAAACTAAGCTACCTACAGAACTATCTGAACTCTTTTATATGGCTGAGCGTGGAGCCTGTTATTTGGTCAGTCCTCGGGGTGTTTTGTGACGTTAGTGCAGCTAGAACGGGGTTAATGAAACACGGACACGCAAGCTGATGGGCAGGCGCTTTGTTTCAACATTGCAAGCCTCATACGTGTTGCGCAGGGTAGAAACAGCAGCTGTGTACATCTACATCTTAAAGGCCCCTGGGTTTGTAAATTGACCCATACAATGTTACACACTTAGCCTATCTATTATTGCATATCTAGTATGTGCAACAATGTTTAAACGGACAACAATTGGAGTCAATCAGGTTCCCATTGTGTTTCCATCATTTTTTACAGCCCTTAATATATTATCTACATTTCACATTTCTATTTCACTTTGCCCTCCCATTTATTCAGTTTAGTCTGGTCAAAAGGAAAGTTCTACATAAGTGGTAGTAACATAACCTGGTTATTTAGGTTGATGATTGTAACGGTGTTGCTCTACAATCTATCAACTATGATTGAATGCCATTTTTGACTTGATATAAGCAAGAATATATATTTGTCAGTTGTCAAAAACTAATTTAACAGATGAAACAACTTGAATAAACAATTGTTTGGTGATTTAAGGCCATGCCAGTTTTAGTGCTGATGTTAATGCCAGAGGAGGTTTGGAACTGCTGAATTAACACTATAAGCGCCGAGCCATTTTTACCCCCCTAAAGCGCCGTTTGTGCAAAATTTGCCCATGAGTCTACAGACAGGGACGTATTTACTGACACATAATGGTCGCTAGATGGTGCTTCTTGTACGGATCCAAAGTCAAGGCAGAAACTTTTGGCTGTCTGTTATCTTGTGTCAAAGTGTTTTGATTCAGTGTTGCTCCGTTTGAGGTAAGGGTGTAACGATTGCAGTAACTACAATGTGTAAAGACGACGGTCTGGCTTGGTTTTATAATATAATATTGCGCTCAACATTGCCGTTTATATTGGTGGAACAAAATATAAAGTCAAAATGACTTTGGCAACTGAACTGGTGATGTCAAGGAGATTGTCTTGCGCCTTCACTTTACTGTCGGTCTATGGCCAATGTCCGTGTTACGTTCTAAATTTCACAATAGATTTATCTGCTCACGAAACCCAAATATCACTAAATGAAACAAGTGACATTTAAAAGAAAGCTCACAAGTTTTGTTCCCTGAACATTGAACGCTGACTTTACATCTCCTATTCGCAGTCGCATAACAATATTGTCCGCTACTTTCATTTCTCCATGAATTGCGTTGTGGATTCAACATGTATTTTGTTGGCGAATATTCAGAATTGAATGCCAAATGTGTCCGGTTTGTTGGCCATGTATTGTGTAAAGCGACACTGCGCCTTGTTCCTCTACTACAGTTATGTTCTCGCAGCATTGTTTTTCACAAATGTATGGAATACCTCTGATATCATCGCATATGTATCATTCACAAGACGTGAATTTTTTATTTTCATTTCGGTCGACCAATAATCATCGAGTTTCATGATCTTACCGACAGTAACACCTCTCAAATAAATAAAACCCACGAATGCTTTTAGTTCGGCATCTGTCAGTTTTAACTTTTCTGCATAATTTCACTAAGCTCCTGCTTCTGTGAATTTTCGAATGTTTGTCCAGATGTCTGTGTCAGTCAAACACTTTAGACTACTCAGTCAACTTTTAATATTTTCATATGTAATATTATTAGGGTTATTCCGTCAGTAGTAATCCTATTGTAATTGTAAGTTTTATTATTAGTGTCACTCCGTCATGTACATGTTCAATTAGAAAAATACCAAACTTTCCGAAATAATCAGATTATTAACTTTGCTGATGGTTAGAGTGTACCGATTTGTAAACTCAGGGTTCATGGGTTAACTGCCTCTATCTCTTTGTGCTGCAGCTTAAAATTAGCTTTTTTTGGACATAATGGAGTCATAATGGTTACACGGTTGTTGTTTTTGTGTATGTTAATCTGTAGGGAATCATCCGTGTCCCTGCACCTTGTCAGTATGCCCACAAGCTGGCCTTCCTGGTGGGCCAGAGCATCCACAAAGAGCCAAACTCTAACCTTGATGACTTCCTCTACTACCTGTAAAACTGTGGTTCTCAAACTTCTTGGGAACTGATCTTAGTATTTCAACTACTCTCTTGCTTCACCCCTGCGTTGACTTGTCTATTAATTAGTAGGCCCTTAATTAGGGAGTAAGATGGGCTGAAGCACAGATGTTGAATGTTAGGAAGTCTTTTAAGAGAGGTTTGAGAAATGCCGCCGTTCTCACTCTACCTTAAAGAACATTCCTTGAAACTTAATTTTGGGGTTCAATTGTTTTTTTGTTTTTTTTAAACGAATTGTTTTACTTTGGGGTAAAGTGATTTTTGTATTCCCCAACTTATGAAAGTTTAAAATCTAATTTATTTTGTACAATATAATTTGTTTCAATTCAGTTTTTTTGGATTATATATATTTTTATAGACGCTCATTGCAATGTTATGTGACAAATTTAACTGCTGCTTGGTATAACAATATTTGAGTTGCAGAATACGTTTTGAAGTTTGCTACTTTGCTGTTAAATTGACTTATTTTTTGTAAGCTGTCTCAACTTATTCAAACACTTTTATTGACAGTGAATTACACATTTTGTAACTAAGTAACATGTTGTCCAAAACTTGTTAACTAAAAATGTTGTTTTAGAAATAATTGTTCAAACAAACCATGTGCATCAAATGTGTGTTTGTTACTTTATGTTAAATTGTGATGCATAAACTGGCCTTGTTATTTAGGCTTAAAGAGGGATTTCTTTTGTAACAACACTAGTTACTTGGATGTAGCAATTTTGAGCAAGCAGGACATTCATTTAGGTCTAATATGCAATTATTCATGTTACTTTAGAATGAATCAGAAAATGACATGTAAACCAACTTTCTTTTTATACTGTTTTATAAGAATTGTCTGTGTTCTGCGGTTATAGGAAGTCACCACCCCCTCTAAAATGTTTTGTTGCATTATTGCCTGAAATAAAAACACCAATACAGTTTTGTAGCTTTATTTACTCGCCATAATCCACAATTTCGAAGTGGTAATATAACACTGAGTTCTAGTTGGTGTAACCGTTTTATACTTAAATTACGTCTGAGTGTCTAACTGCACCCCTAGGCTGATTTGACTGTTTGTCATGCAGAATTTTCAGGGTCTGTCAAGGTGAATGGTAAAAAAGAATACCATGGACCCCCTGCAATTATGACCACTGACTTTATTCAACACAATTCTGCTCACCTCTGATTCTAAGGCAGGCAGGGCTGTTGTGCCTGACAACCAGGCACGGACAGTAACAAATGATGTAGTATCAATAGCTTGCTAAAAGTTTGCCTGCGTTAATTGAATGTCAGAAAGAAGAGAAATGAAACGTAAACAAACAGTCCTCGGATGATAATAGGTAGCTAATGTTAGGGGAGCAAAAGTATATTTTTTCGCTATGGACTAAGTGACATTTCCATCACTTACAGACTACACCCACCTTCCTTCTGTAACATGTGGTAAAGTACTGTAGCCCTTTGCTCTCCTGTCTTTTCATTCTAGGAAACCAGAATTATCTTTAGTTGGGACATAATAATATTCCACCGGCACTCCTCGCTCGCTATTCACTGCTAGCAAGTACCATTTGTGCCTTGTTTGGGGACTGCACCGAACCATTTCATGTGGAGTGTACTTTATGCCCCCCCCCCACTCCCCTAGAGGTAATATTTGTGGAGCGTTGGGAATATTGTGGTTACATGCACACTGATCAGTCTTAGTCATGAAGACCTGATGCTCTTTTTAAAGTTGGCATTGGCTTCTTAGTAACCTCACGGATTAGTCTGAAGGGCAGCCTGACCTATGCAAGGTATGCATGTTGCCATATGCCTTCCATTTATTAATGGTCTTCGCTGTCATTGGCTCCAAAGCATAGACAAAGCCTTTGTAATACTATTATATCTGTCCCTACTTGTTTTTCCACAAAAAGTAATATTCCACCCTTTCTGCATTCTTTGCTTGAAGTTCTTTAAACAGTGTTTAATTAAAGCTGGATAAAGTCTGATTTGGGGTATTCATTTCATTCTTTAAGGCAATAAAAACAATTTGAAAGGGGGTGGTGTTTTTCTGTATCCACTGTACATCCTCATACCATACTCAAGATGCATTGTTTTTAAATACCAAAGAGGTATTTCTTCATATTTGCTTAATTTGGTCCATAATTTTCTGTGATTTAGTCCTCTATTAAACTATGACAACTGAGGAAAAACATCACAACAAGCATTACAAAATATCAAATTTATTAGATAAAACCTTTGCACATGCACACCCACACAATATTTTGTAACCATCGATATAGGCTTTTTCTTTTCATAAAGCTAGCACACAATTGGAGACTTAAAACATTATGGTTTTGAAGACACCATGGGGAAAGCTTTGCACTGTTTAATTATAAATTTTAATGTACAAAAAAGGCAGTCTGAAAATCAAGTATAAACATTTAAAAACAATTTACAAATGGACAAAGTACAAAAAGAGCAACAGTCACTCAAATAATAGTGTATAGAAGCAATGATTGACCACATGGAAAAACACATTTTTACTGTAGATTGAAATGCCTATTTGGCTGAGAATTGTACAGAAAGTTCTACAGAATGCTTTTCATACATTCTTTTTTGGCAGTCTCGGTTCAAATCTCGTAAGTGGTGGTTCAGTAAAAGCAGTAATGTAAAGTGAGCGGAACGATGATTAACACAATGGTGTAAGGAGATGGAAAATGCAGATGGACAAATGATTAATTTTACTTACAAACTAACAGAATGCTGGACATCTGCGTTCAGATTAATCATTTTTGTAATGTACATTATTGGCTTTCAATTAATCATACATTCACTACTCTATGTGCTAGTGGAGTGCTGACACAAATACAGTACTTCTGCCCTTTGCAACCTAAAACTCAGCAGGGCAAACGGCTCAGTTTCATCAAGAAAAAATGTTGGCTTATGTGAACCTGTAATCAAATTAGTTAATATTTCTAGGGGTCATGGAGGTAGACTTGTGCCTTGTTGAAATTACAATATCTTTGTAACAAAAATAACTTGTTCAAGGTTGTATTTCTGATTCTGGTCATTCAATAAAACCTGGTCACCAGGATAAGTCAAGCCAGCCTCCTAATACAAGTTGTACTCAACCAAATGTATTGTTAAAGCAAACATGGATTTGCCTATTGATTCCATTGTAGTTGTTTAAATCTTCCAAAATCTTCAAACCTCATCACTTTAATGAAGTGCCTGTCAGGTGATACAATAGGTAGGGCAATTGGGGACTGGAGTTGGGCAACCCTGGTTTAGTGTATGCCCATTTTAAGTGTGGTAAAAAAAACATAATCTAGAATGTGAATTGGATTATTAATCTGAGTATCAAAGCCAATAAGGAAATTGCGATGGGGCCAAGACCATTTTTCTGGGACACAGTACAACAACAGTACAGTTAGTTATACTTTAACACGGTCTGCTTGCTGATAAAAATATAACGTCTGTGGCCGTGCCAGTGTTTAACTGGAGAAAGGGGTTGGGGTAGCATTCACACAAATACTTTGACGTTGCCCTTGTAGAATGCTGACTTAAACTTATTTTGGTAACAGTTTTGATTGAACTGGTTTTCAATTGCATTTCCTTCATTTCCATTGTCTTTTTTACACACTTGTCCAAATGGGATTGTAAATGCAGAGTGAACACATTGCACATATAAGATGAGGAACGAAATAAAGTGCCTTCTTTTTTTCATTATAGTCCTTTGTTTCAAAATAGTTTAAATGAAATACAATGTAGTAATATAGAAATTTAAATACACATTTAACCCCCCACTAACACAAACATACATGTTCTTTGTAATGATTTTGATTTGAATGTCATTTTATTCTGCAATTCCTCCCCAAACAATGTGACACTCCCTAGATACCATAAACTGCACATCATGAGTCTTCTTGCTAGATGAACGTGATTTGCAAATACAATTTCATTTTCAGATGTAATGCAATATAATGAATGCAAAAAGGACAAAAACACTCCACTGATTGGACAAAATACAAACCATTGTGCATTTATAAGGCAAATACATGGAGGTTGGTTTCAACTAGGCATTTCATTACCATTCAGCAGAAAAATAAATCACAAGGTAGTAAATCTTGAAACCCTTTACTATCTAATGTGTGTTGTCCAGAGTTGCTTATCACATTTTCAGATTTCCCCCAAAAAACAACTTTAGTCTTTCTGGAGATTTTGCATATTTTACCACTGCACAGACCCTGATTTCAGGTGATACGGCATAAGTTGTCAAATGGTAAATCTGGGCTCCAGTTGAACTGAGAATAAATGTGACCACTACATTTGTATTGAATATTCTGTTGCATTAAGAAAACAAACATAGACACTTTTTTCAACTGCAATCTTTTTAGCAAATGTTGCTTTTAAAATGTAGATTTATTATGACAATGCACAGAAACAGCATGCACATGTGGATTGTTAACGTGTTCTGATAGTAAAGGCCATCAGAAAGTGCTTTTAATGGTTTGGTGGGAATTCTCATTTGAGATGTGCTTTAGGTAAAACATGCAAACCTCCCATACAATTTCAATTATATTAGCTGCCTAGCCTCTAAACTACTATTTTCCTTGCCTTGTGCCACCAGTAGTAGATATTAAATATGTTATTGACTGGCTGTTCTAAGCCCTATCTTTTGATCTCATCCGTATAAAAACACTGGTCTAAACACCTCATATTCTTGAGACAGGGTAGTCGACAGTGTGTTAAAACACCATGTACCCATGGGCCTACTGAAAAGGGAAAGCATTCATGACGACATCTTATTGTGTTGTAACTGCGCTTCCGTTATGAAATCATCAAATGACCCAAGAAGTTGGCAAATATGAGGTCCCTGGACCATATTCAAAACTACTGCAATAAAAATTTGAAATAATATGGTTTCTAGTATACAACAGTCGACGTGTAAGAGTACGACATTGGAATAGCTGTCAAATGCTTTTAAATATTCAGTTTTGACCTCTATTTGTCTTACAGGACTGAATGTATAGTAATGGAAGTGTTGGAGATTGGAGAGTATGATGTGGTTGGTGATATACTTCAAGTAGATGTTGGGTTTATTGAACAGCGCCTAGTCTTTTCAATAGATTCTTCCCTTTGGAGAGCAGACCCTCCGTTTTGGAGTCGCAGGGGCCCCTGATGGGACTGCCAGGCCCCACAGTACAAGGGCCAGAGCCGGGGATGTGTTGGTGCACTGTGGGAGATGTGGTTCCTCTGGGCGCATCCGATTTTCCCAATGGAACCTAATGGGAGACCCGTAAGGGACAGTTCAGGGGGGTTAAAAAGCCAGCCCTCTCGCACCTCAGTCACTACTCCCCAGTCCTTCATTTCTCCAGGCCACCACACTTTTGGCTTCTTCAGTCTATCTCACTTATAGCACAGCCCCATTCAAACTTTTCAGTGCTTAGATGATTAGACACTTTTTCACCAAGCTGATTTAAATGAGAAAGTATTCAATACCAGAAGATATGTAGCAAAGGCCATGCCTTTTACACACAAGAAATAAATACAATATTGTATTAACATAATGACAGCAGTATTTCTTTTTAAATATCAAGGGTATTCATATAACAACTGGGTTACAAAGAAACATCTAATATATAAATATTCCTTAATTGTAATCATGAGCTAAAAGGCTTCCTTTAAATTGCACTTGGAAATATGTCTTTTTAAAAGATCCCATTAAAGTAAAATGTCACTAATTTAGAAGTTGATCTTAGATGGTTCCACAGCCTGAAATTAGTCTTTGGGCCAAGTGAAAGGGCATCCATTGTTCAGATTTCATTAAACAGCCAATACAAACTTCTGCTAACTTTATTTGGATGTAGGCTACAGCATTCTCTGTTCAAATTAAGTACTTTATATTGTAGTGGGATGAGCGGAGCAAAGTCTACACAGTGCATTTGAGCGTGAAATACGTGAAACTATGGCAAACAATATGGTATTTTAGGCTAAGTTATAGTGACCTTGGGTGATCACTGCTATCATGTCTGGTTATGCATCCCGGAAACATTTATTAAAGTCAATATTACTCTGCTGAATAACTTAGACCACTGTGCCACTAGGAGGACATTTAATACATGTTCTATGGATACTAAAATCACACACCCCCATACCATTACACCTTTTATCTACTGGGAAAACAATTCTTGTCAACATTTTCAAAGTTTGTTGCTGAGCGGTTTATTTTGGTATTTATCTATTTTTTCCCCCATAAGGTTTGAAATCTGACACATGGGCTATGGGTTCAGGCAATAGACTGCATTTTTTAACTATTTCCTAAATCCTCTTCATTTTTGCATCTTCATCATTTTGCTGAATAGGCTGTTACAATTCTTTTTACACTGTCTTGCATGTATTTTAAACGCTGCCTAAATAGACTGCCTGTTTGCACCGTACATAATGTTGTTAATAGACTACTGTTGACAACAGACACATTTGTTATAGCCTACAACATGCCGAAGTGTATAGAGTATAGGGAGAAATGAGTGGTAGACTTCACATAGCTGCAGAGTTATTTCTGCCATTCATAAATATGAGGCTGGATGTGATCTACAACATGTCAATCAAATCATCGGTTAAGAGATAAACGTAAAGTAGATATGTACGACAAATGAAGGAGAAGGGAGACAAACACATGCACAGAACTTCATCTGAACAATGGATTGCCATTTCTCTTGGCACTTTTCAGGACAAGGAACTATCATTAAATGATAGTTGAGCATGAACCTATGGTCTCTAATCCTGTAGTATAGAGCTACAGTAACTGTAGTTTGTTATAGACATGTCCAGATCAATACACATTGTATATAGGTGTTAAAATGTAAAGGGGGTAAATGTTAATTTACAATTTTTGATACAATAAATCAGTATTCATCATGGTCTTCAAGGTAGATGGCACCCTGCTTATAAAAGTTGTATTTACACATTTGATCACTAGAGCTTTATTCTAATGTTATAAATTATATTCTAATGTTTGTCATGTTCATATTTCATTCATATAGAAAATCTAATTGATTCCACTTTCGATGAGGTTAAAATGTTAGTAGGTTGTTTAACATCATCGGTATGTTAGCGAAAAAGTGCACCCTGCATTAACTACAAGCGCATTTTGGAAGAAACAACTACCCTAGGTCACTTCGGTGGCAACTATGGAAATGTACCATTTCAGTGATAGGATGTTCATTGGTCGACATTCCTGCGCATTGTTACAGAGTAGGAGATGGAATATAAACCTACTCCAAAGCATCTGGTTATGAACTCTGCTCATCAGATGTTGAATTTAAAGATGCATTTGGGTTTTTTTTGGACACTCTTTGGCACTGTCGAAAAATGTCTCTCTACACATTTTCATGTACGTGCAGTTGTGTGTGCCATGCATCACGTGTTCACCTATACGATGATGTGCGACGTGTGAGGATGTCCACAAATAAATATCCAATCACTGATTTGGAAACAATTCCTTAGTTGCGTATTTAGCTAACGGAGACCGTAGATAGGGTGAAAGCCAATTACATATTTATTTAATTGATTGGAAACCTGAACAAACCTGTCTGTCAGGGTGCACTACTTCATGGTAAAAGGAGGTTCTAATAGAATAACTAGCTACAGACTGTTTAAATCTTAAAACTACTACCACAGGGAAGCAACGTAGGCGTGCAACAATGGCCTTTTAGCTTACCATGAGTTACAGCAGGAGACTTGTCTTGAGAGACGGACATTGTACAACACCCAGAGAAACAACTGAAGATACCATGCTTCCGGTCTAATGCATTGGCTAGGGTAGTCGTCCTTAAGTTAGCACAACAACCTGAATGCTTTTACATCAAACTCAATTCAAATAAAAGCATGTACACTGCGGTCAAATGTGTCATTCTGGTTTGTTCCACAGTATTTTATCAACAAAATGTTTTCAGTTTAATATTTTTAGAAAATGTAAAAATATATATACATCCATTAAAAATAAATATACAGAAATATAAACTGGCAAAAAAATAAAAGTAATAAAAAGAGTGTGTGTGTGTGTTGCATACCAGAAACTAAGGTAACCCATGTCATCTGCATTAGACGTGAGGAGCGTAACCGTGGTATCCTCAGTTGCTCACTTACGTGACGGAAACAGAGCCTTTAAGGTGTGAAATGAACACTCTTCTTCTGTTTTGCCAAGCGGGTGAGGAAAAGAAAAAAATGCAGTGATGGTATTTCAATAGTCTGTACTATGAGAATGGCAAATCATAAAACCAACCAAGGAACTTCAGATGAAACCTGTTGATATTCAACCATTAACTTGCAAATGTTCAACAGAGATCTATTGTTACATTATAGCTAGTAGTATGATTACTTTTTTATCTCAAAGTTTTATCTCAAAGAGCAACATAAGCTTTTTATGTCTTGTGTGCTATATTACAAGTAAGCAATATACAAAAACAAGGCTTTCAGGAGCAAATACAAAAGTTATACTGTACTAGACTTATTTTTCATTATAAAATGGTTCAAGGGAATTTCATGCACCTTAAAGAGAGAACATGCGTTGCTACAGTCTACATATTTCATCCTTCAGTACATCAAAACTATTTCCTAGAATAGAAACTATTTTAAATCAAACACAGGTAATATTCATAAAGCATTTATTACGACGCTATTTATGCATGTGCAGAAACATTGCATGTTCACTGCTTTCTTTTTTAAGACATAACATGACAAGTTAAACTCCTGCATTTCTTTTCTTCTGTCCATTCCCTTTGAGAATGCTTTATGAATATGTCCACGTTTTACAATGCATATGTTTTCTCTCTTCACAGCAGTCAACATTAAAAATAAAAGTACCTCTGTCAAGAATGAATAGTCTCCTTTATATGTCTGAGACGTCAACAATGTTTACAGCATAATGCTCCATATTCCCGCCATAAGTTCAGGAATGAAACACTCACAAGCACAGACGGAAAAGAGATAAAGGGAACGGAAAAAAGTAAATGGATGATAGAGGGCTAGTACTGCGAAAGAGCATGTACCCTTTTGGTCTTGATCCGCGCTGCAGGGTCCTGGGGGTATCGAGAATCTCGAGGTGGGGTGTCAGTGAGAAAAACCTCAACATCATCAGGCACTTCTTCAAGAAAGTTTGAGGGAATGAGACCTTTGTGTCCATTGAGCTCTCCCTGGGGGTTCATGGGCAGACAGAACAAGGGATTTCATCATACAAGAAATACACAAACGATAAAACAGTGAACTATGTAAAACTACTTCTACTTATCAACTTCATTTTCACCATCACCTGTCTACAGGTCTTTATTTGCACACACAGTTGGTAAACGCGATTCCCCCTCCCCCCCAAGCTACTTTGTTAAGAGTATTCAGGCCACATCTTTGCATACTTACATAATGAAAGCCATCTTCATCAATTTCACCAAAAACAGTTATGACGTCGCCTGCGCAGAATGTCAGTTCAGCCTGTCAAAACAGAGAGGTTTGAAATGTTTAACCTACAACAAAAAAAAATGCATAAGTGTTAAATGTCATGAGACAGAATTTACACACAATCAAGCATACCATACTAAAATCTACGGGTCCACTCCTACAGACCTCTCCAGAACACACAGAGGGGTCAACACACAGACCAAACCAAGGGGAGATGCCAGCGCAGGCGAGAGGCTGTGCTCACGAGAGGGGCCATACTGCATCATGTGAAGCCCACCTCCCGAACACTCAACAACAGTCTGGGAGAAAACACACAGAGGGCGACCGCTCCTCTCACTCACCTCCTCATTGAGCCTGTCTCTCTCACACTGTGTCTGTGGCCGTGCCAATAGAAAGGTGAGAAGGAGTGAAACCAGGGAGAGGGGCCATAGGTACAACAGTGACATTAGAAGCTACTAATATGGACCAGGTCATCGTTAAAATGGGGAGCAGGTGTGGGGGGAAAACACTAGCTGGTGTTTGGATGCAATGTCAACAAGGCAAGCAGGCAAGTGGTTAGTAGTAAAAGGGTTTGTCTAGCTCTACACCCGACTTAGCAGTAATTCTCCTCCACCAGGAGGGTTCTCTAAAAGCAACATAGGCACAGTGAAACGTACAGTTGGTTCATGAGCTGCGAGTCAACCCTCAGAGGAGAAACGTTGCAGCCGCGCATACAGGAAACACTATGAGCTAAACAGTGTAGCGTCAACAGCTATTTCGGATGAAATCGTGTATACAAACAATCCGGTGATCCGGTGAGGTAATGGGTCTCAGCAGTACCTCCACATCCACATTGGGAGAGCTTTCCCTGGGGTCGTAGTCATACAGTGCCACCATTCTACGGGTGGATGATGGGGGCTGACGGCCACTCCGCCTATTCCTCTCTGGACAGAGACACACAGACAGCCATCAATCATTACATTGATAGTTATACACTGATCTACTGGTTATCACGTTACTATTTTCAGCGGTAAATTCCAACACATGTAAAAGTCATTGCCTTATGGTACGGCATGAATTATGAGCAAATACTATGAGAAAGCATGAATTAGTTATTGTGTTGAAATTTTACATACAGGTGAAAGGCATAAGGAACAACTCGATTTACTTTCATTCTTTTAAAACAAATCTTTTGTTGAATCATGATTCATCTTAGTAGGACATTTGTTTTTATTTCTGGTTCTTTTGAATCTTCGAATCTCATTCACAGAACTAACGACAAACCAAATGAACAATGATCCACAGATCTTCGAATCTCGCTCACCGGAAGGAACAATGAACGATTTAAAGGATTATCCATGACTGACTGAATTGAACGAAATTAGTTGAAAGACTTGTTCTTTTTACTGAAGGATTTGAAAATATCAGTAAAATGAGTCAAACTTCCCATCACTAGGCCTCACGCTCATGGACCTAGTGTTCCATGTTCTCAACACGCATCCATTGGGTTTGGGCTGGGGGGGACAGCACGACAATACTCAACTCTAATTGGACACAATGTCACTCAAACGATGCATACCGTTCAATTGTCAACATCATTTTGTTGACAATTGAGATGTGAACTAGCTATCAGTGCATTTGGATTAGTTCTGAAAATCATTACATTTGGATTTGAGGAAAATGTTGAATGTGTTGAGCCCTAGACCAAATTAATGATGCGATAGCCACAATATCTAAATTTGTAAAACACCTAAACTCCCACAAAGACAGGTAAGAATAAAAGTTGTGCTGTGCCTAGCTAGCTTTGAGTTACTGTGAAATACGGTTGAATATATTATTACATTTGCCAAATGGGGCAATGGAAAACTAAATTCTATCCAAGAAATGTCCTGCCGATTAGTTTAGCAGGAGTCTGATTCAGAGGGTTTTATACTCTACATTCGTCCATTTTCATTTACCAATGAGATTCCCATCTCCTCATGTATTTTTTCTGGAAATATTCTCAAATATACTAGCATGCAAATTTGTTTCCTAAAGTGGACAGCATTTTTGTTTGGTTTTTAACATCCTTATGAGGGCTTCAAGTTACTATTTGAACATATTTTTACTTAATTTACTCAATTAGGGATATGTGACCTGACATGTAAAGACTTGCTTAGGACATACTAATATGTGACTGGTCTGGGAAGTACTATAGCATACTCAAATTCCATGTAGTCATGGATCTATTTACAATTGTGCAGCTCTCAGCCTCTATTCTCGACTGGTCGGTGAAGAGACTTTTGGTGGCATGTCTAGTGTGTATGTTAACTGCCTGAGAGCTTTAACACATCAACACCCAGAACAAAGCCAAGATGAAGGAAGATTGCAGTGAATCTAAAGAAATCACAGACCTCGCTTGGATTTTCGGGACCTGCGATTTATTGAGCGGCCATCTTTGAAGCGGTCACAGTTCACTTCGCGGCAAGGCGGATATGAGAAGAAAAAGGAGGGAACAGATCGTCAACTGGCATCAGCGTGAGTAGAGAAAGCAGAAGAAAAGAGCTGAGAAACGAGGCAGAGGAAAAAGAGTCCGGGGAAAGGGGTTCATCCAAGCGCTGGCCTACCTAACTTCTCTACAGGAGTGTTGAGGGGGAGGAAGCCCTGTTTGAGAAGCTGCTCCATCATCCCATCGTCCTCGGTCTGGATCTCAGACACCATGTTACAGGGGATCAGGCCCAGTCGCTCGCGGATCTCTGCCCTGTAGAACCCGTCCGTGTCCTTATCCCCGAACACCTGGACCGGGGCGGAGAAGGAGGTTTTACAACGGGAGACGACGGGTGACGCCGTTACAGTTGTTTTAATAGCAACTTCACGTGCAGTACTCTCCAGCTCACTAAAGCTGGGTCCTGACTAAACCAGGTGGGGATCGGTGAAGAGCACTGGTCTTCAGCACTGGCTCAGGCCCACACCTTGATGATCTGGCCCTCTTTGAAGGGCAGTTCCTCGTCAGCAGCGTCAGGGTTGGGGGACATGGACACGGGGTCGTAGTCGAACAGGGCCACGAATATACGGGCCAGGTCCTCTGGTTCCGACTCGTCGTAATACTCCGGCGACCGGCGCCCTCGGCCGTGCCCACGACCTTGCCCGCCGTAACCATCTGAAAGACAAGAGATGGCACTGCGTCGACCGCCGGCCTTGCTAACGCCCCCCAGCGCAACAGACCTGCCCGGGGTCCAGAGCGGAGGCCTGGCGGGATACTGAGGGGGGGGGGGGGGGGGGGGCTTTTGCAGTGGATGATCCTCAAAAGGGCTCGACACATTTCCAGAAGGCCGCTAATGTCGTTGCGCGGCGCAACGTACACATGTCAACGTAGGCCGTTATGTAAACGCAAAGGTGTTTTCCCGAGAACTGACAGGTTCTATAACACAGATCGGTTGTTTTTTCACACGTCTCAATGCTGGCGGTTGTTCTACACGACCAGCCGCCGAGTGAGAGTGTGGGGGGGGGGGGACAGGGACACGGGCACAAGTCAAGCCATGGGATGCGGGGGGGACGGGGGACTAACGTGCACATGACAGGGTGGAGGGGGACACGATGGTTCACTTCATTGCTGTTTTACAGTTCCCCCGTGTCACAGAGCTCAACAGGAATGCATGCGCTCCACACTCTAACACGTCGGCGTACGACGAATGTCAGTAGAAGCGTAGTGAAACCATGCTCGCATCAGAAACACAGCGATTGGCTCAATATGCTGACGGACGATCCTGAGGGAAATTCGAACATCGAATGCCACGGCAGGCACCTGATTCATCAAGGCCACACGGCATCAGGGACAGTGAAAAGGAAAGGCCTCCACCACATATCCATTCATCCACGGGCTTCTGGGAGCTCTTAACATTTGAACTGTGCAGTTCAGAGAACATTCACATTCAATTACGTTTGAATGACGCGACACTTATGTTCGGTTGTAGATGGCGGCAGATTCATCGCCGTGCAATGAAGTGTTAACGACGGGACACAACTGCTCTTACTCATCCAATGATTTCCTTCTCACTGTACTGTAAACAATCAGTCATGCAACATCGACGGCTACAATCGCCCTGTAAGGAGGGCCAAGGATGAGGATCAAGGAGGAGGAGGAGGCGGAGGGGACAACACAAAGGAGAGGTCTGGGGTTGAGGCTGCAGAGGCACATACAGTGAAGGGGGGGGGGGGGGGGGGGGGGGGGGGGGGGGGGGGGGGGGGGGGGGGGGGGGGGGGGGGGGGTGGATACTCATTCTTCAGCTCCAGGAAAAGTGGCCGTCTTTTGTGTTGGGCCAGAACCTCGGCTCAAATCCACACTCTGGTTTAAGACGACCATTCAGCTCTAGCTTTGCCTCTTTTCGAAGTGTGACACGTTTTTGGTTGAGAGACCACGTACCATGATGACCGCCCATCCTGCGTTGAGCTACACTGCCATGATAGTAAACCTCTTCCTGGCCAGGTGAGAGGTTCCCCTCACTGCCCTCACTGTTACTCTCCATCATGGTGATTTCTACAGAAGACACCAATCAGATCACAGCGTTACTGTCAGGAACCCCCCCCCACCCCCACCCCCGCCACAACCACCACACCGCCCTACCACATGGTGAGGTCCAACCACATGGTGAGGCCCATGGCCTGGATATTCGGCTGGGGAGCGGGGATAGGGGGAGGTCAGGGTTCATGGGAAACAGCAATGGGTGGTTGTACTCTGGAGTTCATGTAAAACAGCAATGCTTCACACTGAGCGAGACACGTGGGAGGCGTTGAGGGAGATGGGCCCTCTGTGCATTACAGGACGTCCACCGTACTATAGACCTGTAACTGAACGCGTCCTCGTGTTTCCGGTCAGAGGCAACCACAGTACCGGAGGCGTTATCGAGAGGATATGAGGATGGGCTAGAACTGAGGATGCAGGAGTGTGCCACTATAGGCGGCTACATGTCATCAGGTCATGTGTCTATGGGAGAGATGTTCAGCTCAGCTCACATGGGCAAGGCAACACAAGGGACAAAATAATACACAACACCAGAGTCCTTGAGGAGGAGTATGGCGTTTCCCGTGATGTGGTGTCCACACTAACCGATGGAAGGGACCATCATGGGTCGTCGATGTGGGGGGTTGCCAACATGGACCAGCCTTCTACCTGAATGGTCCAGCCGATCGCCATGGCAGTGTCCCAGGGATGGGGAGTTCCCTATAATCTTTAGAGGGGGAGAAAAACAGAAGAGAATAAAACAAACTGCTTTTTACACAACCTCTCACAGAACGAACCGGCCTTTCATACTGACTTTTACACTACCTCTCACAGTAAAAACCAACCATTCAAACTGCCATTTACACTACCTCTCACAGTAAAAACCAACCATTCAAACTGCCTTTTACACTAACTCTCACAAAACAAACCAGACATTCAAGCTGCCTTTCACACTGCCTCTCACAGAACAAACCAGCCATTCAAACTGCCTTTTACACAACCCCTCACAGAACAAACCAGCTATTGAAAAAGATTGCAAAACCAAGCGCAAATTATGTCATTCCTATTTGCCATTTAAAAAAGGCAAAACAGAAATAAAGTAAAAGAAAACTCATAAAAAAGACAACAAACCAACAAGCTGTCAAATAAAGTAAATCAACCCCCGATAACTGAATTAGATGTTTAACTAAAGACCATTTGGTTTTTTTGTTCTGCGAATGTCAGCTCCTTTATGTGAAGAGGGAGGGAGTGTTGAGGAAAGAGATTAGAATGGAGAAAGGCACGGTTAGCTGAGAACAACCATAAGGGCTTCAGCCACGTGCCCAAACCAAAGAGAAAGAAAGAGAGAGAGAGACTTCGACCCAAGATGGAACAAAGATGGAGCGGGATTGAGCAAATAGATAACCTCTGCTGTGTGTACTACACAAGGAGAGATGGACACTGTCGAAAAAGGTTAAGGCAGAACATGCAGAGGGGAAAGAGAGAGAAAATTCTACCATGACGCAGATGATCCTCAGAGTCTACCCTCAACGGAACCACACTGGGAAAGACTGAATTCATTACAGGACTCCAGATTTAATGAGCGATGACAAACAGGACACGCTAGCCAGAACAGAGACCCCCTGTGGAAACGGGCAAAGTTAACGTTGGAAAAGGATGGGCCAGATGCCTGTCAGAGATGTACATGAAACCCACTGGTGTAGAGCAGGGGAGCATCTGTCAGAGATGTACATGAAACCCATTGGTGGAGAGCGAGGGAGCAGCGTACTGGTAGTGCATCTGAAGCATCTGGTTGTTGTTTCCTCTCCCCATCAGTGACCGGGTAGTTGTGTGTATACAGCCAAAGGGAACTAGGCTTAAATTATTCTTTTTCTCCATCAATGAACCCCCTGATCTCAATACAGTAGTATGTTGCCAGAAGCAGAACACGGGCTAACTAAGTTTTACAAAAAATGCTATTGTTAAGAAAGAGTGCAAATTACGCATCGTTTTGTTACTGTAAATGTGCACTTCACGGAGTAGGCATTCCCTAACAGAACAACGCTACTAGATGCTGAAATGTTTCTACGGGATCCTGTTGGCTCTATCCCACCTCCTTTCCGGGTTCTGGACACTTTTCTTCTAGCCTCTCAATGGAAACAACAACTTATGGTCTATCTTGGGTAGGTTATAAAAATCTTTGCTGAAACTGTTATGGTTGAGCTGCCATTTTGTTTCGAAACTAATCTTTATCATCAGAGACATCAGAAACAAAAACCTTCTGAAATGGCCTTTAGGTAATCAAAAAAGCATCACTGAAAAACTCACTAGACAGTCTAAGAATAATCAAAACGAAACACATGTTAAAAAAATAAAAAAAATAAAAATAAAACTAGAAGAAGAAGAATCACCATGAACATGTACAAAGAACAAAAACAGAGGAACAAAAACCGAAATGGGGAGACCCATAGAGAAACGAGGACACCAAGAAACAAGGCATGGCTCTACGGCTTGGCTGATGGAATGCACAGCGCGGTCTGAGTCACACACACCAGCGGCTGGTCCGAGACCCTGTTGAGCCTGTTCACATAGCGGGCCCTAAGGTCACTGTGATGGGCCCTGTCCCCGCTCAAGGCCCCGTCTCTGAGGTAAGGCCTTGGACCGCGCCCCGCCTCCCTGCTCCTCAGGTCAGACACGCGGCCTGTCCTCGGGCTGTCACGGCAACCCTCGTCCATGCTACACTGGCGCCTCAGCTGCCTCTTCCGGCCGGCCGCCAGGGCCTGCCGCTCCACCGGCCCCTCGCAGTGGATGTAGCGGACGGCGCCGTGTGTGTAACCCCGGTAGCCCGAGGAGCCCTCCTCTTCGCTGCCACAGTCCAGGCCGCTGTCAGGGCTCTTGGTGTTCTGCCGGCTGGGGCGGAGCAGCATGCGCTGCTCCAGCGTGTAGCCGTAGCGCGGCGAGGAGTGCTGGCGCTGCAGAAGGCACCGGCGGTTCTTGCCGGGGGCGAGGTGGTTGTGCCGGGGGATGTGGGGGCCCCGGCGGTCAGCGCGGTGCGCGCCGGGCGGGCCGGCGTCGTCGAAGCGAAGGCGCTGGCTGTGGTGACTCATCCCGTCACCTCCCTCGGGCTCGTCCTCGGCCACCTCGGGGATGCTGTGGAGGCGCCTGGCGCGCAAGGACGTCTGTCTCACCACCTCCCTGTGCAGGTCCCAGCGGCCCCTCTCCTCCTCCAGGTCCTGGCGCCTGTAGTACGCCTGTGGGGTCCGGGGGGCAGCCGCGCGGGGGGGGGGGGGGGGGGGGGGGGGGGGGGGGGGGGGGGGGGGGGGGGGTTGCGGAACGTCGGTTTGGCGTTGCAATTAGGTTTGGTTCCAATTTGGTTTGGTTCAATTCGTTTTTGAAGGTGTTAGAAAAAGCAGGAAACAACACAGTGTGTGAATAGAAAAATCAAACGGGGGGGAAAAAAAAGACAAAACAAGAACAGAATTAGTTGTTGGTGGCGGAGTAGCCAGAAGTAAGGCATGCAGCGTCATTCCGCAGGCTGAGGGAAACGGCATGAATCTGTGGGAGGAACCGAAGGATGGACAAACAGGATTATGGCAGCCAGAACTAATGAGTCAAATCTGCCTCGTGTTAAATCCTCACGAATATAAAGGTGGCGGTCCCAAAACTCCCAAAACATAAGCGAACAACCAATAAAAGTAAACCACACTGCACCAAGCACAGCCTGGGCAGAAACATACATTCATGAAGAGGAACCGGACGACAGACTCAGATGTTCACAACGTCAATAACTATCTTGCTTCTGTTATTTCACCCTGTTTGCATACACTAGTGAAAAGAAAACTCTAGTCCATCTCCAGAACACGATAACACACGGTTGACATGCATTTCCTGAACTTGTTGACTGATGACATGATGATGGGTGGGAACACATTCAGCCTATTGATGGGAGATCAATACAGCTGACAGGATAAGTGTTTTGGAGTACTGTAAAGATCACACGGTTGGATTCATACACTGTGAGGCATCGTCATCATTGAGCAGAGGTTGAGGAGGTATTCTCACATCACAGCACTGCTGTCAACAAGTTCCTTTGGAAGTGACGTGAGGGCCCTCGAACCCACACCCCCAATGAAAACAGATACAAATGGAAGTTCCTGCTTATGATCAACAAAACAGTAAATGTGACTTTACACTAAAAGTAGCACTCGTTGGAACTTAATATTGTACATAATGAGCTACTGGTGAGACATCCACGTCCCCTGTTCACACACTCAATGGAGACAGGTCCACACTTCCATACAGGTAACAGTCTTAACATTGTGAAAACAAAAAACAGTACAACATGAGACAGTGCCACATGAGACAGACATAACCCAAAGGGAAGTATTCCATTTAAGTAGCATACACTCACTTAAATGACATTCCCATATGTAATCCCAAATGCCATGAGCCTTGTAGCCAACAATACATTATATCACGCCAGGCCACTGAAATTAACCAACAACATCGTTTTACCAGAGTTTGCATTGACAATAGCCTACAAATTATACAGTGTTTACAAAATATGGACACTTAAACAGTATAAAACGCTGTGCATATTGGGAGAAAACATCACAACCAACCATTTAAATCCTTCCTACAGTACATGCTTGTTTTGTACAGTACAGCCATTCCGATGGATTGGTAAAGCCTTGACAATGAAGCTGGTGTGCAGTTTTGCTGTTCGGCTCATACCAGGCTGGATCGCTTTGCAGGCAAAGCCACCCTTGGCCTGCATGTGGACAGCAGAGACCACTGGAGATGGGATGATTCTCCCTCAGCCCCAAGCCCGCCCTCCCCCAACCAAACCCCGTCATGTACCTTGAGGGTGTTGTGAGAGTTGATGCTGCGTCGACGGCCCTCCTCCAACTGCATCTCAGAGTACAGGTCCTCCTCGTCCTCCTCCATGATGTCGGACAGGTCCGAGCCACGGCTGCTCTCCGTCTGGTACTCCTCGCTGTGGCTGTGGCTGTAGTGGTGCTGGGGGACGGGGGCACACCACAACCTCAACATGGAGCCACAGTGTCAAGTGCCTAAACGCAAGCCATATTCATTGGTTGCGCGCCAAGTCCTAATACACTGATTGCTATTGAGAAGAGTGTGAAACTGAATGGTACAGAGTTGTAACCTGTAGAATTGAATAGAGTAAATGTGAACGATTTATCGGAAACAGACAATGTCGCAGGGTTGTTTTTCTATATTACCCGCACGTGTCTCCCTAGTTCGGAGCCTCTAAGGAACTCGTCCACGGAGGCCCCTCGTCTCCTGACATGAGGAGAGTCGTAACCCTCCTCTTCTTCATCAGAGTTCACGCTCCGCTCGCTGAAGATGTTCCTTTTCTCAATCTGAGTCAGGAGAACACAGAGGAGAGAAGAGGTTTGCATAGTTGCCGATGGCGCGTCACACGACACACGAATACACTGCCTCATGGACACACGGTCACACAGACACACGGACCCACGGTCATACGAATAGACTGCCCCATGGACACACGGTCATACGAATACACTGCCCCATGGACACACGGTCACACAGACACACGGACCCACGGTCATACGAATAGACTGCCCCATGGACACACGGTCACACAGACACACGGACCCACGGTCATACGAATAGACTGCCCCATGGACACACGGTCATACGAATACACTGCCCCATGGACACACGGTCATACGAATACACTGCCCCATGGACACACGGTCATACGAATACACTGCCCCATGGACACACGGTCACGATGGCCTAACGCCTCAGCAATGGCTCACCCGGTTGCTCTCGGCAAACACTCTCTGTGCAGCCTCCCTGGCCATGGCCTTGGCGATGGTGTTGGGGATGGGGGCTCCCTGAGGCTGGGGCAGGATCCTCTGAGGAGAGGGTGAACGGCGCCCCTGGAAGTGGGGCGGCCCCAGAGTGTGTCCACGCATGGGAGGAGGGAGGGGTGACGGGGAGCGCTCCCAGGGAGGCGCAGGCCTCAGGCCCGCCTCGTGCTCTTTGGTTTCCGACCCCCGGTCGAGTCCCAACTTGGGTTTGGACATGGGCTGGTGTTGGGGCTGGGGGGGAGGCGCCGGGTGGAGCAGGACCTGGGGAAGTCCGTGGGGCTGGGGTGGAGGGAGAGGGACCTGAGGTTGGGGGTGGGTCGGTGGGTACATTTGTGGGTAGGGCGGGTGCGTTTGTGGGAGGGGCATGGAATGGAGGTGAGCCGTGGGTCGGTGGTGGGGTGAGTGATGGACAGGCCCCAGGATATTGTGCGGTATGGTGGCCACGGGGGAGTCCTGAGACTCTCCTTGTGCTGATAACGTCCTTACAATGACCTCCCTGGCCTCCAGACACTGGATCCTGTTCAGCTCCACTGTCACATAGTCGGCTGTGGGATACATCACCTCCGCTATCTGGACACACACGGACAACAGACACACCTCCTGAATTCTCATGTGTTACGTAACAAACAATATATTACATCAGAATCCTATCAAAATGGAGCGAACATCTGTTTGCAAACCACAGCGTTACGTAAGACATGACTGTCCTGTTGGTACATCGCCAGTTTCCACCAGGGGGCGGTAAAGTGGTGGTTCCGCTCCGCTCATGGCACTGACGTTTAGCCGTTACAAACGTTCCCTCCCTTCCGCCGCATTAAACATGAGCTCCTGCATAATCCAGCACGCTAATGCACCTTTTGCCCCTTTGTGCACACGGCGTAGCCAATCACGTTGGCCCCGTTGGAGGTTCCCGTGGGGGTGAGTAGGGGGGGCTTCCATCGCACCTGCAGCACCCCAGGGTTTTGTCCCAACTGGACCTGCACCTCCTGGGGAGGTAAGGGGGGGCCTAGGGAGAACGGCAGACACACGGGGCTTTAAGTATCCAAACACAAGTACCATTTATACAACAAAACAACATTTCCCAGCATAACGGATGTGCATGCTTGTCCATATGCACACGTTGTATGGAACCTTGTCACGCTGTCAGGATTTCGGTCAAGAATGTACCTTATAGAAGCCCGAGATCGTTTCACAGCCTGCCTGACCCTGCTGCCTGCGTGCTAACCCTAACCCTAACCCTAACCCTAACCCTAACCCGCTGCCAGTGCCCCGCAGACAGACTGATGAACACAGACACACACGCACCCAGTTGTTTTTCCCTACATTTCTCTGTATCCCCTAATTCTAACCTCAACCCAAACCTCAACAACCAAAACAGAAGAAAACCCCAATCACCCAAACCTAAAATTAACCCAAATTAGAACACGTTTTACACAAGTGTAAAAAAACAAAAAAACTTTCTTGAGGGGACCAGCGAAAGAAAATGCGAACCGCATTGTCAGGTTTTACAGTCTTTGTGGTCGCCAGATGTATATTAAACCAGTATAAAAAACAGATCTTTATTCCCTGTCCCATAGCCCTCAACCTAATCCTACCCTAACCCTGTCCTGTAGCCCTCACCCTAATCCTACCCCTAACCCTGTCTAGTAGCCCTCACCCTAATCCTACCCATAACCCTGTCCCGTAGCCCTCACCCTAATCCTACCCCTAACCCTGTCTAGTAGCCCTCACCCTAATCCTACCCATAACCCTGTCTCGTAGCCCTCACCCTAATCCTACCCCTAACCCTGTCTAGTAGCCCTCACCCTCACCCTAATCCTACCCATAACCCTGTCCCGTAGCCCTCACCCTAATCCTACCCCTAACCCTGTC
>JACXGK010000462.1:0-96652 GCA_016801125.1 Novumbra hubbsi
ATGATAAAAGTGAACAAAAACAATCCAAAATGTCTCTTTGTGAAGTTGCAAAGTTAACAAAAAAGCAATGTCCAACAAATGAAGTGGGTCTTCGCTTCTGCAGTAATGAATACATGAACTTTTTGTCTCGACACCCTGCCATCTGGACCTACAGCAAATAGTTAATACCTCTGAGCCTAATTCTACAGAACAACAACATTAACTACCATAGCTACGCAAGATGATACTCAAAAACATATGGCACTCAAATTGTTTGACTATAGCTCAATAGACTCATTGTGTCACTGGCTATTACATACCTGGATGAACCAAAATTGTCTACAAGTAATCCAAGATAAAACTGAGATTATTGTATTTGGCAACACAAACAACAAAACAAGTATTACTAAAGAGCTTGATTCTCGGGCCCTAAAGACCAGAGACCAAGTAATCTGCGTGTTCTAATAGACTCTGACCTCACGTTCTTCAGTCAAATCAAAACGGTCACCAAAACAGCATTCTATCATCTTAAAAATATAGCTTGAATCGCGGTCCCACCAAGACCAAGAAAAGCTTATCCATGCTTTTATCTCTAGTAGAGTTGACTACTGTAATGGGCTCTTAACCTGGACTTCCCAAATAGACTATAAAAAAGCTGCAGCTCATTCAGAATGCTGCAGCAAGAATGCTAACCGGGACCAAGAGAACAGAACACATTACTCTGATTCTTAAATCATTGCATTGGCTTCCAGTCAGTTATAGAATATATTTTAATGTGATGCTTTTAGTCTATAAATCACTGAATGGTTTAGGGCCCAAATACTTCTCGGATATGTTTGAAGAATATAAACCAAGCAGGTCTCTAAGATCTATGAATTCAGATCAGCTAGTAGAGCCCAGAGTCTAAACTCAACATGGCAAAGCGGCATTTAGTAGCTATGCGGCACACAACTGGAACAAGCTACCAGAATATCTTAGACATGCCCCAAACCTATCCGTTTTCAAATCTGGTTTAAAAACACTTCAGTGTTCACATGCCTATGATAGAGGGCCTTACCTCACTATTTGCCCTATAGCTTTAATAGCTACTTTAAAAGCCACATAGAATCCTTTAAAATCCTTCTTAATTTTTCTTTAACCTTTTATCTCTTTCTTTTTTTATTTTAATCTGTAGACGTTAAATTGTTCCAATTGTCAGTTTTATTCAAACGATTTAAATTGTATTTATCTTTTAATGTCCTCACTATCTCTTGTAAAGCGCATTGAATTGCTTCTATTTATGAATTGTGCTATATAAATAAACTTGATTGATAGCTAGCTAAAAAAGATTGAATAGCTGGCAAAAAGGTAGCAAAATAACTTCAGCATTATTTAGTATATGCTTAGTCTAGCACACTAACAGCACAATGGAACACACAAGCCGTGAGGGAGCAGTGAAGGTGTTATACAACAAACCAGAGACCAGGAGGTGTAATTATATTAAGTTGTAAAAATATACGTTTACTCTAAAATGTAACATAGGTATAAATGAATAATTGAAAATAAATAAATTAATTTCAATTATAAGCTTTACATGTAACCACTATGATACTAAATTTTTCATTGAGTCTTCGTTCAAGTAATTTTAGTAAAATTATTTCTTAGTACAAATATTGTTAAGCACAAATATTGTTTAGCATAATTGTGTTCCTTATAACATTCTATATTGACTCTTTGAAAAGATAGCAAGGCTTCTATCTTTAACCAGTTCTGAGAAATTAATAGAAATGTAACATGAGCGCTTTTTTGATTCCAGCTGCCACCCTGCTGACCCCCTTAACACCCCACCCTGGACTGTCTCTGTCCTGCTTATCTGGTCATGCTTCTGATCTTGATTATTAATTAGTACTTGTACTTTTAAACATGACCCGGCACCGCCTCGTACCTCTTCAAGGTTTCTTCCTAAAATCCAGCACCCATAGGGAGTTTTTACTAGCCACTGTGTGCTTCAACACTGTTGTTGCGTGCCCATTGGGGTTTCAGACTGGGTGTTTTTGTAAAAGCACTTTGTGACAACTGACTGACTGCTGAAAGGTCTTTATAAATAAATGCGGTTGATTAATTGAAACATTCACTGTGGAGAACTTCTTGTGATTGGTTCTACAACTTAGGCAAAATACTCTCTGATGCACTTAACTGGGATCCCTTCCTCCTCCTAAAAGAATGGCCCTTGGTGGATGACTTGGAGAACCACCTGTCTGCTGTATTTGGAATGACAGTGTCCAGTAAAGAAACAGAGACCAATGTCTACTTAAAACCCTTAGAAGTGAATGAGATCCTAGCCTCTGTGTATGACCAACTGACCCAGAAGCCAGACTTGACCAGTCTCAAGACAGTTTTCATTCTAAGCCAAATGATGTCCAGAGACAATTCTTGACTTGTTGGTAGAGCTCGGATGATACTCCTTTCCGGTGGTTACTTTGATAGGTATCCTGTGAGGCCGGGGGACTGTGGGGTAACCTTTCTTTTGATGCATTAATAGAGGAAAAGATGTTGTGTTATGATGTCTATGATGTCTGTGGTGGACATGTTAATAAGGCACTGGACCCCATCCGTGTCCTTCTCAGACCCCATTATTTTGTCAGAGTTTATCAACAGAAATGTGAGTTGTCTCTAAGAATACAATTACAGTTTGTTATTCACACAATACATACTCTTTATTGAGTTACGACTATGGCATCATTTGTGTGTTGACAATGTGGAAGAAAAGATTCTTCAGCCTCATCGACCTTTTGCAGATCCTTTAGACAGAATGACCACTCATGTGAGTCAGAAAATCAATGAACACCATCTTCAATGAGTATAGTACATTTTGGGGTAAAAAAAAATATTCTTATCTTTCAGGTTGTCAGTAATTACCCAAGAAAGGGGAGTCTCCTATGGCTGCTGGAGATGTTCTATAGCAAGAAGTCTGGACTAAAATGAGGCATTGCTATGCAGTCAAAATTACTAGATTTGCTTGGATTTACTGGACTATATAATAATATTAAGTATAACTTAATTAACATTGGACTATGTTTAATTAATAATAAAAAAATCATAATTTGAACTTCTTTGTCACTGGTTCTTTTTGATTTGTTACCTAGGTAGTAGAGTAGACCCATGATGCTGTGACAGAAAATGGAATGTAAACAAGTGTCAGGTGACACTATTTTAATAAGTGTAACATACCTGTTAACACAATACTGGACAGCATAATGAGAAACATCATAATTTGACAATACACATCTAAAGATATTTTCATTTAGTTGACTACACAGGACCAAGAAAGGTAATGAGCAGTGACCTGATCCTTTTTTTTGACCATCTGGTAACTTTTTGAACTCACACTAGGTGTTCTGACCAATCAACTTTCCTATCCGATTTCTAACCTGTGCATGTGATGTCACAAATTACTGGTTTACAGACATAATGGAATAGAGAATGGAGAGTTCTTGTGCCAACACAAAATAAATGTTTGGATACAGTGTTGTTGACAGTCAGTGTGATTCTATACAAGCCTCATCTAAGAACTACTAGAAATACATTTTCAGAATTATTAATGATTTTCAATAGTATCACATGTAGTTATATCCAAAGTAGGGGACAAGTGTTATTGTTGTTTTAGGTAACATTGTGGAGCCGCATGATTTTTTATGTACTAAGCTTTTATAGTGTTACCACTGATACACAAATTGTTACTACTGACACAACGTTGTTACCACTGAAACAAAGTTGTTACCACTGACACAAAGTTGTTTCCACTGGCACAAAAGTATTACCACTGGCACAAAGATGTCACACCTGCCATTTATTGTGTTTAACATCACAAGTATGGTTGTTTTTCAACATTATGGTTCTCGTTTGTGACATTAACCAGCATCCTTATCTGCTGCTGAAAGTGGTCATAACTTTGTGATTAAGCTAACAGTAAGAGGAACTTGGCCACATAAAGTTTGGAGATTATTTTGGTTTTGGTTTTCCCATGTGCTGCTAGACACAAGGCCATCAGAATGAGTGTTCACTTTTTTACGTGACTTCAGATATTAATCATGACCGCCCTCTACTGGAATAGTAAACTACTTAATCCAAACATCGAATCTATCAGTGTGGTTAATGCATATTTGTTATGAAAATGTATACATGTTTTCTTTTTCCAAAATTACATTATTTTTAGTTTACATTATATTAGTTTTACAATTATTGGCACTTTTTTTTTTACCTGGTTTCTGGCTAAATATCCTGTTACTTAATACTGCTGAAATCAACAATGGTCCAGGACCAGTGGGAAGAAAGCAGCTTTATAACATATTTTACAGTATGTGCCACTATGTATCAACACTGTTGTTGTGTGCTCATTGGGGTTTCAGGCTGGGTGTTTTGTAAAAGCACTTTGTGATAACTGCTGATGTAAAAAGGTCTTTATAAATACATGTGGTTGATTAATTGACCTATTCACTGTGGAGAACTTCTTGTGATTGGTTCTACAACTTTGTGGCAAAATACTCTCTGATGCACTTAACTGGGATCCCTTACTCCTCCTAAAAGAATGGCCCTTGGTGGAAGACCTGGAGAACTACCTGTCTGCTGTCCATGACAGAGGCCAATGTCTACTTAAAACCATCAGAAGTAAATGAGATTCTAGCCTCTGTATGAACAACTGACCCAGAAGCCAGACTTGACCAGTTTTCCATTCTAAGCCGAATGATGTCCAGAGACATTGCCTGTCTTGTAGGTAGAGCTTAAACATGATCAAATGTTCTGCATACAGATCCTTCTTTTGAATTCACATGTACTGCTGTTGTGAGTTTCCAAAGACAAAATAAAGTGGCTTTCTTTATTTCATCTGACGGCAATCTCGGCTCTAAAGCCGTTTAGCAAATTACAAGCATATACTGGCTGCTGTCAATAAAGTTCTGTCAACATTCCCAAAAAGGATATTAGCATTGAGTTGGTATCTATCTCTTTGCACATAAGTGCTTGCTTTAATCAAATGCAAGAGCAGTTAACACCTCATGCACAGCATGAGGTGAGTTAGTGTTCACAGTCACGATGAATGCCAAATTAGCTGCAGTGTGCCAAAGCCTTAAAGTGTTGTGTACATATAGATGCTTGGCTTGCTCCCAGACGCTAGACCAATTGGCCCCTCTCTCAAGCACACTGCAGCAAATGTACAATTTGGCGTTCATTGTGCCTGTGAACACTAACTCACCTCATACTGTATTTTGATAACCACTCACGAATATCTTCTAGGGCTTCGTTTTCGTCTTGTTGCATCTGTGGTTAATAGACGCCAACTCAAAGCCAGTCAGAAAACAAAAGAAATTGCTAAGTAGAGCGAAAATGGGCAAAAGTGATCATCCACACAGTGTTCTTAACTGAGAAGTAATTATTGTGAATGTGACATTTGCTAATCGCGAAGAGGTGCTAATTGCTCTAGCATCTGATTTTAATCAAAGCATGTAAAATATATTACAGACGTGGTCAAATGTGTTGGTACCCCTCCATAAAAAAATGAAGAATACACAATTTTCTCTAAAATAACTTGAAATTGACAAAGGTAATTGGCAGCCACCATTGTTTATTCTATATTTAATATAAATCAGACAATTTTAGAATATTTACATTTACAACATGACATTGAAAATAATAAAACGAAAAAAGACAAGGACAAAAAAGTATGGGACATAACCTAATATTTCTTTGCACTACATTTAGGGGCAATCTTTGCAATCAAAAGTATTCTGTAGCTGTTAACAGGTAGTTTGGCCCCCTGCTCCAGCTGTTTTAAGTTTGATGAGTTCCTTCTCCAAGTCTGCAGGTTTCAGCTCTTTGTATAGATGTTCAATAGGATTCAGATCAGGAATCATAAAAGGCCACTTCAGAATAGTCCAATATTTTGTCTTTATCCATTCTTGGGTGCTTTTAGCTGTGTGTTTTGAGTCATTATCCTGTTGGAGGACCCATGACCTGCGACTGGGACAGAGCTTTCAGAAACTGGGCTGTACGTTTTGTTCCAGAATGCTTTGATAGTCTTGAGATTTCATTGTGCCCGGCACAGATTAAAGGCACCCTGTGTCAGAATCCGCAAAGTAGCCTCAAAACATAACTGAGCCTCCTCCGTGTTTCACTGTAGGTATAGTGTTCTTTTCTTTGAAAGCATTTTGTCATCTGCGAACATAGAGCTGATGTGACTTGCCAAGGACATTCTCCTAGAAGTATTGTGGTTGTCAATATGCATTATGCAAAAGTGGAGTCCTCCTGGGTCTTTATCCATGGAGCCCAGTTTTGGTCCAAAAGTGACAAATGGTGCAATCTGAAACTGATGTTCTTTCACCTTGGAGTTTAGCTTGAAACTCTTTGGCAGAAATCCTTGTTCTTTTTCTACACCCTGTCCTTCTGTTTGATTTTCCTCTTGCAGTTGTGCCCAGGGAAGATGGCTACAGTTCCATGGACTTTGAACTTCTTAATGATATTTGCAACTGTTGTCACAGGAACATCAAGCAGCTTGGAGATGGTCTTCTAGCCTTTACCTTAACCATGTTACCTTGTCTATTATTATCTTTCTGATCTCCTCAACGTTCTCCCCTTTGCTTTCTCTGGTCCATTTTCAGTGTTTTGCACACAATGATAACAAACAGCACTGTCACGTTTCCATCTGGAGGTGTGCCCTCCTCCGGGCGCGTGGGGATCCGGCGCTCGACATCGCCGTCTTTCTAGTCACCATCGTGCGTGTGTGTCCTGTTTTACCATGTCTTGTGAACGCTCCCTACCCTGATTGCCTACACCTGCCGCTCATCAGCTGTATATACAGTGGGGCAAAAAAGTATTTAGTCAGCCACCAACTGTGCAAGTTCTCCCACTGAAAAAGATGAGAAGCTTGTAATTTTCATTATATGTACACTTCAACTATGACAGACAAAATGAGGAAAAAAAATCCAGAAAATCACATTGTAGGATTTTTTATGAATTTAATTGCAAATATGGTGGAAAATAAGTATTTGGTCAATAACAAAAGTTTTCACAAGGTTAGGGTCACACACTGTTGCTGGTATTTTGGCCCATTCCTCCATGCAGATCTCCTTTAGAGCAGTGATGTTTTGGGGCTGTTGCTGGGCAACAAAGACTTTCAACTCCCTCCAAAGATTTTCTATGGGGTTGAGATCTGGAGACTGGCTAGGCCACTCCAGGACCCTGAAATGCTTCTTACTTCGTTGCCCGGGCGGTGTGTTTGGGATCATTGTCATGCTGAAAGACCCAGCCACGTTTCATCTTCAAAGCCCTAGCTGATGGAAGGAGGTTTTCACTCAAAATCTCACAATACATGGCCCCATTCATTCTGTCCTTTACACAGACCAGTCGTCCTGGTCCCTTTGCAGAAAAACAGCCCCAAAGCATGATGTTTCCACCCTGTGCTTCACAGTAGGTATGGTGTTCTTTGGATGCAACTCAGCATTCTTTGTCCTCCAAACACGACGAGTTCAGTTTTTACCAAAAAGTTCTGTTGGTTTCATCTGACCACATGACATTCTCCCAATCTTTTTCTGGATCATCCAAATGCTCTCTAGCGAACTTCAGACGGGCCTGGACATGTACTGGCTTCAGCAGGGGGACTCGTCTGGCACTGCAGGATTTGAGTCCCTGGCAGCGAAGTGTGTTACTGATGGTAGGCTTTGTTACTTTGGTCCCAGCTCTCTGCAGGTCATTCACTAGGTCCCCCTGTGTGGTTCTGGGATTTTTGCTCACCGTTCACTGTGATCATTTTGACCCCACGGGTTGAGATCTTGCGTGGAGCCCCAGATGGAGGGAGATTATCAGTGGTCTTGTATGTCTTCCATTTCCTAATAATTGCTCCCACAGTTGATTTCTTCACACCAAGCTGCTTATCTATTGCAGATTCAGTCTTCCCAGCCTGGTGCAGGTCTCCAATTTTGTTTCTGGTGTCCTTTGACAGCTCTTTGGTCTTGGCCATAGTGGAGTTTGGAGTGTGACTGTTTGAGGTTGTGGACAGGTGTCTTTTATACTGATAACAAGTTCAAAGAGGTGCCATTAATACAGGTAATGAGTTGAGGACAGAGGAGCCTCTTAAAAGAGAAGTTACAGGTCTGTGAGAGCCAGAAATCTTGCTTGTTTTGTAGGTTACTAAATACTTATTTTCCACCATAATTTGCAAATAAATTCATAAAGAATCCTACAGTGTGATTTTCTAGATCTTTTTTCTCATTTCGTCTGTCATAGTTGAAGTGTACCTGTGATGAAAATTACAGGCCTCTCTCATCCTTTTCAGTGGGAGAACTTGCACAATTGGTGGCTGACTAAATACTTTTTTGCCCCACTGTATGCCCCTGTGTTTCCTGTGTCTGCGTGCGTTATTGTTACTTGTTACGTGTGTTACAGCAGACGCTGTTTTCATTGATATTACATTGACATATTAGGTCTGTGATTAAACGACCTGTCAGCGTTCCTGCACCTTGGTCTCCTTACTCCGCACGCCATCACAGAATAACGCACCTTAAAACATATGGACCAAGCAGGATGCCCAGCAGCAGCGGTTACTGAGAACCGACTGGAACGGCATTAAGAAATGCTGAACCTGGGCGAGGCAATGTCCCAAATCCACCAGACCCTACAGAACACGCAGGGGCACTTTGCACCTACTGCTCCAACACCGGCTCCTTCGGCGTCCAGCGGATGAACCCACACTTCCCGAAAGAGTACGAGAGAGAGGCAGCCCAAATCCAGGGGTTCTTGCTCCAGCTAGACCTGGCGTTTTCCACCCGGCCACCAGTGTCCAAACGATAGAAGGTCTCCGTGTTGGTCGCCTGCATTACAGGCCACCACTACCCTTCGGGAGCTTATTTCCATGGCCATCCGACTCGATAAAATCATCACGGGTCGGACCCAACATGGACGAGTTCCGGACGTCACCTCCCACCTCTCGTCGGAATTCAAGGCCATGGAGTTGGGCACAGCGAAGCGGTGCGCTCAGCGTTTGCCCCCGCGTCAAGACAAGCAACAGGGCGTCGGCGCACCCAGCAAGGGATCCGGAAGAGGTTCGAGTTGACGGGGCACCCCTGCACTCTCTCAGGTAAGGCGATCGCTTATACTCTGTAAACCGTCTGCTGACCAATTGCATATTCCGATCTCATTCCCTCAAATTTCAGTTATTTTGGTGTCAAGAACTAGTTGATTCAGGGGGACCTGGCAACTACATGGATGCCGGAGTAGCTAATCAATTGGCTATAACCCTGGTGCCTGTCTACTACCAGGTTACGCATGGAGTGCGGCCATCATTCGGAAATCATCTCCTTTTATGACGTGGAGGCTCCCAGTTTTCCCATAATTTTTGGTCACAGAGAGTCCTCCCGGGGTGGTCGCGGGGGTGTCAGGGTAGGTGCTTTTGGCAGTCTCTTTGTTCCACCACGGTGGAGAGTCTGACTAGTGCTCCTGTAGTATGCATCCTCCTGAGTATCAGGATCTTGCACAGGTTTTTTCTAAAGCGCAGGCCAGTAAATTGCCCCACCATAGACCAGGGGATTGCGCAATAGACCTAAGTCAGGGCTGTGCACTACCCAAGGGTTGGATTTATCTGCTGTCTCGAACAGAGAAGGAGGCGATGACCGCTTATGTCTTGGAGGCGATTTAGCTTGGACATCCTCGATCTTCCACTTCACCCGCGTTCTAATATTTCTTTTTTGTGAAGAAGAGGGATGGTGGTTTATGTACATGCATTGATTATCTGAATGACATCAAGGTTAGGTATACCTATCCTTTACCGTTGATTACTTCGGTCATGGAATCAATGCACGGGGCCCACTTGTTCACAAAACTGGACTTGAAGAGTGCCTAAAATCTGGTACGTGTCAGGGAAAGGGATGAATGGAAAATGGCATTTAGTACAACTTCCGGACATTATGAATATCTCATGATGCCCGATGGATTAATGAATGCTCCATTGGTCTTTCAATCATTTGTGGATGATATTTTCCGAGACATGCACAGCCAAGGTGTGGTGGCATATATTGATGACACCTTGATTTATTCCGCCACACGGGTCGAACACTTTGCCACAGAGTCCATAGAGTGTTAAAACAACTGGACGGCAGAGGCAGAATGGGCTTTTATCTCCCTGAAGGCTCTGTTCTCCTCGGCCCCTGTGCTGGCCCACCCTGCCTCTCTCTCAAGGTTGTATCACCGTGCTTGTCATGTGGATAGGTTCTCGAAAGCTTGCCATCTGCTCCCCTTGCCTGGCATCCCAACGACCCTGCAGACCACGGAGGCTCTGTTCACTCACGTCTTCTGACACTATGGCATCCCGGAGGATATAGTGTCTGATTGGGGTCCCCAGTTTACCTCCAGGGTCTGGAGTCTGACAGGCAGGTGGAGAGGGTGAACCAGGAAGTTGGCAGGTTCCTGCGAGCGTATTGCATGGAATGACCAACGCGGTGGGCGGAGTTCCTCCTCGGAGTACTCCTGGATGGAGTAGGCACAGAACTCCCTGCGTCACAGCTCCACCTCGTTGTCGCCCTTCCAATGGCACTGTCACGTCTCCATCTGGAGATGTGCCCTCCTCCGGGAGCGTGGGGATCCATAGTATAAATGATACAGTACCTTTTCATTTAATCACTTTTCAGGAAGAATTAAGCATTACAGTGCATCTGGAAAGTATTCACTGTGCTTCACTTTTGCAATAAACTTTTAATGAAACATCTAATGGACAGTATGATGAATCACCCAATAAAACATCTAATAAACGCTCCTCGGGCGAGATAAAACAAGTAAACATGTGTCCACAGGGTAATCTAGTGAATACAAAATAATGTGCATGATGTGTACATTAGTCTTAGAAAGGAGCATGTCTACCTTAAGGTAAGCTTCATTGCCAATGCTCTGAAAGCTTCAGGGTAATGTCACAGATGTGAAAATTAGTCAAAACTGTTGCAACTAACAAGGTCGATAACTAAAACAGACACACAGTTCAAGGAAAGTCAATGGACACAAATATGTGCGTGGAACCAGTAATGTTCACAAATCCCATTTAAAGTAATGATTTTAAAGATGTCAGGAATGTCAGATGCTCACCCTACCAGACAGGTATTCAGAACATACAACAAAGGTAAATATATTTGCCCACCCAAGTGTCCCAAATTAGATTTTGTCAACGGCTTTATGTAAAAACAGTTTTAAAAAAAACAGTGTTCATTACAAAGTCATTTTCCCCAGATTATTATACTTTATGTTTAGTTTTTTTTTAAACTCAACAAACTCTATGTTCAAAATAGTACTTCTGAAATGAGATGCCCTGGGAAAGGAACAGGCCAGCCCTAGATGAACTCAGCATGTCTTTTCATGTCACAGAGGCCATATTCATTGATTTTTACCAAGGTCTTTGGCCTAGTTGGTCATCTCGTTCTCTTAAATAAACGGAAGGTGCTTGGGTTCGTACAAATGCCTTGGAAATGGTTTTCTAGGTAATAATTGAAATAATAGTTTTTTACTGCATTTTACCTGGCAGATCAGATGAAATACAGAGAATAATAAAATATTGTTATATGAAAAAAAACAGGGTTCCGCATTCAATCCATTATTTGTTAGTTATATTCATTTATATTTCCTTGGTTCAATACTTTCCCCATTGTTTTCCTACACCCCTGCTAACCGTGCATTACCACTAGAGACATCTCTCACTGTCATACTTGGTCAGTGGTCCTTAGGGTTCCAGCTCCTTGTCTTCCCTAATGAACAGTGGCACAAATCTTATTTAATTCAAACATTCTGAACCCTTCTCAACTGAAATGAGTTGGCCAGGGGCTGAGGTGATTCAATGGGTTTCGGGTCACTTGTCCGTTTTTCAAGCTAAACCCAGTGGGGGTGGGGACCCGGGATTTGGGACAGCCAGGCTGCGGACAGTCAGTGGCAGCTAAATTTGGGAGTGAAGGGGGATCACGTTCCCTCTATGAACACACATGATCCTGCCCTAGTTACCCGAGCTGTGTCCCCTCTCATACCACCATAATCCCTCAAGAGAGTCGTAGGCTCACACACTGACTTCAGATCCTCTGCTGGTGCTTAGTCACTCAGGCTTTAGTAGCGCTTTTATTGCCACAGGTTATCTTATTCTGTTTCTCCTTGGCCAGGCTCAATCTCCACGTCTTCTCTGGGACTTGGCTTGGCTCCCTTCTCTGTCTCTCAACGTCCCCCACCCCCCACAGTGGGTGGGACAGACTTCTCGTGGACCCACCATGTTTCTGGTTCTGGTCGTGACGCCGGAACTCAGGGAGTTCTTGTCCAGGGCAAGGGGTGGAGCTGTCCGCCTCATACAGGTGCGGATCCAGAACGGTGAGTGACCCAGGAGACCCAGATGGGTTCAGGGGTGAAGGGATTGGCAGGAAGAGTCTTGGTTTGACATTGTTGATTACTATTCACTGGAAAAATTATGGATTGCGATTTTCCGTTTAAAAAAAATAAAATGTGTGTGTTAAACGTAGGGGCCAGGCTCTTTGGCCACTTTTCCATGTGCGTCGGGGTTTTGGGTTGTTTTGCCATTTAAATCACACCAGTCCCTTAATGGTGAATGTTTTTTGGTGCGTTTGGGAGATAGACATGTTGTCTGTTGAGCTTCCGTTCTATCACTGTTTTTTGTGAGGCAGATGGAGACATCATTGAGTTGAACAAAAAACAAACATTTCCCAATATGTTGGGAATCTGCGACATCTCTTTGTTTAGACTGTGTTAGGTCATTCTTTTGAGACTGACTGCAAAAGACTGACAACTGTACTTAACTTTGTAATGCTGGGCAAGTTGTCAAGGTTTATCCCATTGATCAAGCTGAATTTCAGATGGGTTTAAGGAAAGTATGGAATGTATTATCTAAGCCACGCTGGACTCAATGCAGTTGTTTTGAAAGTTCATCCTGACTTATTTATTCACTATTTGATATTTGTCCCTCTGAATTTTGCCCAATGCCAAATTATCAAAGATATAAAGATATAAAAGTTGACTTATACCATTAAGCAGTGCTTTCTTAATTACTGGAAAAAAGAAATATTTCAGAGCGATAGAAAGTATATACTTACAAACAGGGTATAAAAAATATATTTCTTATAAAATAGTTTCTGGACCTCAGAATAGGAACAGTGATGTTTAAAATAATATTGTGAATCATTTATGGGAAGCCTTTCGAAAATGAAAGTAATATACAATGCAAAAAAAATGAAGGTAACACATAATCATTACAGTATAACACTCAGTCAATTTAACTTTAGGGATATAATTCTGTCCATTTACAAAGCATAAGCAATTGTGAATCAATGTCTATTGCGATTGTGAATCAAAATATATAATATTTATATATATAATATAGCAGTGTATCATATATAATATTTCATAATATACACTGCTCAAAACAAATGGTGACCCATAAATCACATGTCTCGATGAATGAAATATATTAAAGATCTAAATCTTTACTATAAATTGTGTAATGTGTTCAGAACAAAATCACGTAAATGGTCAAAGAAAACAAAATCACCAAGTGATTGAGTGCTGGATTCAAACTCAAATTAAATTACAGTGTGTTCCAACTTGCATACATTTCATCACGGCATTCATATGTGACTCAGCAATGTTTATGGCTCCCAAGTGCCTCCCGACAATGGTGGATGTGTCCTGGGGATCTCCTCCCAGGCCTGGACTGTCTGTGTCTCTCCTTGGCCAGGCTCAATACATAACATCCCAGACATTCTCGAATGGATTCAGATCCGGGAAAGTAAAGGCCAGTCAAGGGCATCAATGCTGTCGTCATCCAGGAACTGATTAGGCCAGGCATTGTCCTGCACTGGAAGGAACCCAGGGCCCACTGCACCAGCCAATGGGTCTGAGGGTTTCATCCCAATACCTAACAGCAGTTAGGGTACTGTTAGCTAGCACTTGTAGGACTGTGCGACACTCCAAGGATATACCTCCCTAGACCATTACTGACCCACTACCGAACCGGTCTTGCTGGATGATGTTGCAGGCGCTGTTCACCATGTCTCATTTGAACTAAAACAGGTGACATTGATTCCTATCCACTTATGCTTAATTTTTATATATCTATATATAAATGTATTATATAATAGAAATTTCAAGTTAGCATTGAAATGGACCGGACCCATCGCTGTGTTACTAATCCAAAAGTTCCGTTCAGTTAATAAGATGTAACTGTCTCTGGTGTAACAACTAAAGGGAGATTGTCTTAAGAGGTCTCTTCTATGAAGTAGGTTGTTATGTTTGAAATGACACCCATCCTGTTTCTAAGAGCGTGTTGTGTCTCATCTGACAGTGGCCAAAACACAAATATACCAGATGATGTAAGATCTAAGCTGTTTGTATCAATCACATCTGTTGTTTTTTTCCAGTTAAAAAGCCATGTCTTACATCACTTGAGTGTTTTTGCATTCAAGTCCAAAGCTCCCTTTCTGCCCACCTTTCCATGGTCAAACATGCAAACCATTGGACAGTTTTGTTTAAAGGGGGCTTTTGAACATTAACTGGATTCACATAAGTTTGGTGAACTTGAGCAACATATATCGAATCCCTAACTGTTTCGTTGGCCCATCCTTAAGCTGAGGTGTCATGTCAGATGCCAAAGTCTAAGATGTATTAGACATCACCATTTGTTTTCCAAAAGGCAATCACCACATGGACAGGGCAGCTGTTCATCAGCTGTGCGAAAGCTGTAAAGCATTTTCAGGCTATGTGCCAGACAGTGTGTGTTCCACAGAGCGTGAGGCAACAGGACGGCCCATAAGGTTCTAAGGAGGTTTTATTGATGTACTATCCGTGATGTTTACATCGTGTTTGGGACATCTTGTCTGGGCTTATCATCACTGATGATGGCCGTTTGTCATTCTCTAGACATCTAAGACCACGGTATCTGACTGATATGGCCGTGACGCCTGTTTCCCACTAGGCTGTCTCTGGGCAGTTTGAGGTCTGTGTCTTTGATATCTGGGCCTGCCTCCAGGATCTCTAAGGGCCAACAGTCTGAAGCATTTGTCTACACTGTGTTTTTTAACCTGTTTGTGGGGTGTTATGTCTTCTGTGGTTATTTGTCAGGAGGTTGTTGGGCTATCAGACTACTTGGGGGTGTAACTTAGTTGTTTGGGCTGTTAGGCTTCTATTTTGCTCTTCTCTCATATTTTCATGTCGATGTTTATAGAAAAACAGGATATCTTAAAGGTTTTAATCGATGACCTGTGGAACACGGCCTAAGTGTATCATTTTTGTTTCTGTCAACTCATTGGGTGGTTTTATAAGTCACTAGTTCTCTTAGTTGTCTGGTGTCCTCTGCTGATCCCGATCTACCATCATAGAGAAACTCTCAGCTGTCAGCAATCTGACAATAGGAGTTCTTCAAGCGTCTGTGTGTGTGTGTGTGTGGGAGAGAAAGGGGGACAGGGAAAGATTGATAGAATGGCTGATGGAAAGTGTGCCTGTACTAAGAATAGGAATGTGTTGGAGCTCAGAATAGCAACTGCACTGAGAGATGGTCAGGAAATCTGCCTGCTACCCCCAAGGACATTGGACTTTCGGGCTGTGTGTGCATGCAGTTTTAACCCTGTGAGACCCAAGCATCGAACCAAATGAGAAAAACAAATGGCCCTTCACATACCAACTTTTTTTACTAATTGGTCTTCTGATCTTTAAGGTATGCCTTGAAATAGATATGAAAATATGTTATGTGATTAGCCAAACTCGGTGAACATGGATCACTTGATCACGTTCTTATGGTATTGAGAGAATTATCTCAGGGCACCATCAAGAATGGGACAGCCTACTAGTAAATGTGGGGACAATCTAACCCATTGTCCGCTCTCAGCTCTAAATGTCCAACCAGATGAATACTACCTTGATGTTGTAGGAAGTGTTAAGACTCCTTTTAACCAAATGTTTACAGCACTCTCATCCAGAGCAACATTTAGTGCTGAAGGAATGCATTCCCATCACCTTTTCATACTCTTGCCCTGAGGAAGTCAAGCTCACAAACCTGTCGTGCCATACTCTATCAACTGAGCCACACGATATTGCCTAACATAGTAGAGGGTGAAAGACGAGATGACGGTAGAGGGTGAAGGGTGGAATGTAAGAGAGGACAAATGATGTCATCACTGCAAAATCAAATGTTTTTTCCAAGTAAATGAAAGAGAAGATTGAACCAAGCAAAAGCTTATGTTAATGGGGTTAGAAAATGTTGGTACGCATTCTAAAAACAAGCAAGAAAGTTTAATTCAGACTGAACTTGACAATTTGTTTAAACAATGACAATTTAAAGAAATTACATTTTCGATATTTTGTAAGGTATGTAATCAGATATTTGCAAGTTATTGGTTGTGCTACAGAGTCATTGGTGGGTTTGAGTGCTTGCATCGGTATCTAACTAAAGTGTAATGCATGGGTCAAGGTGTGTGATGAGTTGGGCTATGTTTTTCAGAGCAGTTGGTGCTTGGGGCATTCAGAGAGCTGAAACAAAGCTGGGACCAGGACTATGACCACTTCCTACTGCCTCTATTGGATGACCATGAGCCTTGCTATGTCCTGTATCGCCTTGACTCCCAGAATGCACAGGGATATGAGTGGATCTTCATCTCCTGGTCCCCAGACCAGTCTCCAGTACGTGCATGCTGGAACAGAGAAAAACATAGTCATGTTTGATGCGACTTATCCATGTCTCATTCACCTATTGATGTCCAATACAGGTGAGACAGAAAATGCTGTACGCTGCCACGCGTGCCACCGTGAAGAAAGAGTTTGGCGGCGGTCATGTGAAGGACGAGATGTTTGGCACGGTGGAGGTACAATACATGCCACTCGATGACTCTTATGTCCTCAGGACAAAGTCAGGCTCCTCTTTCAGACTTCCCGAAATCTTGTTTGCTCTCATTAGGAGGACATCTGTCTGGAAGGGTACCGGCGCCATGTTTCGTCGAGCTCCGGCCCTGCCCCGCTCACAGCTGCCGAACAGGAGCTGCAGAGAATCAAAGTCAACGAGGTGAGGGGGGCCAAGCATCCACGGCAACGTTATCACAGCTTATGTGTATGCGTACAGAATTCACCCCTGCTGTTGCAACGTTTGTTCAAAGAGACTAACTTTGCTGTTGTTACTTTTCTAGGGCAGGGCGAAGCAGGTGAGTTGTTATGACAGACATGCTTGCCCCTGTGTACCAGGTTTGTTTTGACAAGTTGAGGACAGAACGGAGTGTTCCCCTATTAATCGAGTAAAAGAAGATTGCTAAATTCCCATTAATTATTAAGATGAAATGCTTAATAATTGTAAACTAAAGTGACAGTTACAATTACTCAACAGACAATCAGAGGAGGAATGAATTTATTCACTCTGAATGTGCATCTTTCAAATAAATGATCAGGGTTAGCTAGACTAAAACCTAACATCTTAAATGTGGTATTCACGCACATTTAAGATGTTGTGTTTTAGTCTAGCTAACCCTGGTGACTTCATTTCTTTCATTAATAATATGGGTATTTTGTGGGTATGCTGCCCCCTGCAGGTGAAAATGGAGATTAGCGTGGAGAGTAAACAGCAAAACCTACAAGGCCTTGCTTTCCCCCTGCAGGACACAGCCAAATGGGCTCTGAAACAACTTGCACAGAAACACATTAACTACATACAGCTGGTGAGCCTTACAGAAATGCTACTGTTAGTCACCAATATAAATGAGAACTATATTTTGCAATATAATCTCTGAGACGTGCTGACCCATGTATTCTGACCCAAAGCACACTCAGCCGTAAAGTAATTTCAGTAGTACCTGTGTAATATTTGTGTTGTTGCAGAAGTTGGACACGGAGAAAGAGACAATAGAACTGGTCCATTCTGAAGCAACAGAAACCAGTGAGCTGCCTTGCAGAGTCCCAACGGACACACCCAGATACCACTTCTTCCTGTATAAACACTATCATGAAGGAGACTACTTGGAATCTGTGGGTCAGTCTCAGCTCATTGCTGTCCTGATTATTCAACCTCTTTATTTATTTAATCGGATAATAATTATTCAAGGCAATAATGTTGAAAAAAAGCATAACCAGAATGTCAAAACATATTTTGTCCAATCCTTTAACAGAATGTGAAAACTTAATTTGTCCAATCCTCTAACGGAATGACCAAAAACAAATTTTACGTCTTGCTCCTCAGTGTTCATATACTCCATGCCAGGGTACACCGTTAGCATTAAAGAGCGGATGCTGTACTCCAGTTGTAAGATTCGACTGCTTGATGAGGTGGAGAAAGATTACCACCTGCAGGTTGCCAAGAAGGTGATCACCTCAAATGCAAACAATGTGCTAATAGTTATTTGGTTATAATATAATTCCCTGCCTGACAGAAAGGTGCATTTACTAGACGTTATCTTCTCTACAGATCGAGATCGACAATGGGGATGAGTTGACGGAGGAGTTCCTGTACAGTGAGGTCCATCCTACGCAGCATGCCTTCAAACAGGCCTTTGCTAAGCCTCGTGGCCCGGCGGGAAAAAGAGGTAGCAAGCGTCTCATCAAGGACCCAGTGACTGGGGAGAGAAGGCCGGAAACCTAGAGCGAAGGACAGAACGTGGTCCATCTCCCAGCCACTAGTTAGCACCCAGCCCTGCCCTGAATCCTCCCTCTATCATCGCACCCTCTGCCATGGCCTCTATCGCCCCGCGCCACGCCCTCTATTGCCCCACCCTCTGCCGTGCCCTGTGCCACGCCCTCTATCGCCCTGCCATGCCCTGTGCCACGCCCTCTAACGCTACGCCCTCTGGCAGCAAGTTTGGCAACGAGGAAGGGAAAGGAGGAGAACATGCCCCTGGTATTTTTATTTTCATCTCTGCTTGTGTGTACTTGCCTTTCATGAGCACCATCGCTAGGACAAACCTATGAAATGTATTGGGCTTATCTCTTTCCCTGTCACTCTTAAACACAAACTCTTACACACTGACACACACAGGCACACAGATTTACATAAAAGGCCCATGGGCCTTCTTAAAAATACCTCTGCCTAAAGTGTTGCCTATACCGTCCTTGTCACCACTAAATATTTTGTTTCAAATATGTTTGTAACAGAAGCTGATATGAATGAAAGGAATTCTGAATAAACTAAAAATTTGTTTTATTGAGTTGTAAAACAACTGGTTATAACAAACACACAAATGTGTGTTCATTCAATGGGTGAATGTGTGGTATATCAACCGAAGATGTAGAATTATAAATAATTCTAATAAGGTGTAAAACATGAAGGTATTTATTCATATACAAGTAATAAACACAACAAGGTTCAGAAAGCCAGGTGCTGAAAACAAAGGTAGCCATGCAAGCAGATGACTCACGTTTTCTAATATGATCATGAATAGAATCGTGTTGCGGTCTCATTGAGGACCTAGATACGTTTTCCAATCTGATGCTTTGGAAAGGAGAGCATCTAACTATGGTAAAGTTGCCTGGGGCAACTCTCACCATGATTTATTCATGGCAATACCTACACCAAGAAAATCTTGTATTAAAGTGATGTGGACGAACAATTTGAGTGTGATTGGAATGGTAAACAAGAAGTCAAAGGGGCATATTTATATAACAACTATACGTTGGAGGAGTTATACTATTAAACATTAGGGATTTAAATCAATTTCTGAAAGCCTCTATTATGCCAGAACTACACAGCACAAAAAAGTGAGGGAACATTTAAAACAAAATCACCAACCTATTGAGGGCTGTATTTAAACTCACTGAAATTCAACACACTAAAATTCTAAGTAAACAATGTCATTGGCATCAATGCCTTCATCATCCAAGGAACATCCTACACAACTAGAGAGCAATCCGTCATGAAGGATAAGCAGAGAGCAATTGTCTGTAGCCACCACCTGCAAAACCATTCCCTTATGATTTTGTCTTGCCGTTGCCTCTCCAGAGGACCTGTTGTCACTTTCATCTGCACGAAAACAGGTGACAGTGATTCACAATCGCTTATGCTTCCTAACTGGACAGTTTGATATCCCTGAAGTTTAACTGACTTGGTGTTATACTGTGATGCTTGAGCAGTGTATATCTAAATCTTCGATGCCAGGGTAAAGATCAAAATGTGTAAGTTTAAATGGATGGATGATGGAACTGTTTAAAATATCTATTTTTTTTAAATGAATCCATACAGAGTTGATTCCAGTTCTATCCTCAAGAACACCCTGATCTTATATTACAGCAAATAAAGTAGCTACACTCATACAATCATAGAAGACAACATTTATAAGAAAGTTATCTAGTTTGTCAATTAAAAAAAAAAAGAAAAGTAAAATATAAATAAAATAATGACAGTAAAATGTGTCCTTACATGTTAAGGCTAATGGATAATCATTTTTGGTTCAAAAGTATAAAAAGATCATTGCCGTTCTGCCACAAGAATAGAAGCTGAAATTTAAACTACATAACAGGATTGAATTACACAGACTGCAACCATGAGGTCAACTACTGGAGGAAAGTGATGGACGTGACACAAACACAGTACTCAGCGTAAATGAGTACACCCCAAAAGCTGTTTCTCTTTAAAATTAATACTTTCTATGGGATCCTATACAAGACAATATTCCAGCAACTCTGGTTCATTTGTTGCAAATAGGATTTGTCAGTACAATAAAACCAAACTGCAAGTTTTTGAACAAAGTGTTTTGACACCATGGCGCAAAAATGAGTACACCCCAGTGAAGCTTTTAGGAATTAAAATGTATAAAATGCTAATTGACTGGAATTAAAATGGTAATTGAGTAATTGACTGTTAAGGGTGGTATTTAACCTATACAATCTCTTCCTAGTCATTGCTGACAAATATGGCACCACATGGAAGAGAAATGCCTTGAGAAAGAAACATTTCAATACAAAAAAAGGTCAGGGCTGCAAGACAATTAGTAAAGCGATCAGCGCTTTCAGTGGGAATACGGTAGCAAAAGTTATTCAAAAATTCAAAAAGGACAGACTCGTGGCAAGCATTCTGAGACGTCCAGGCCATCCACGGAAGCTAACACCTCAAGATAAGTGCGTTAAACTAAGAAGAGAATTGCCATGCAAGTTCATTACAGTTAGCTAAACTAAAATAAATCTTTATTTCCAAAGGGGTATACTCATTTTAGGCTGGGTACTGTATTTGTCCCGGGATGTGGGCCTCGGTGCCTAGTGAGGATCAGTGTGATGTGGCAGGCTCCACCCATAATAGTTTTTAGTTCAAATGCGAGTGTGTGCAAGAGTGAGTGTGGAAGGGGGGGTTAAAATGATGTTAATATAGATGGTTTACATAACGTACAGCCAAGGGACAAAACGTTGAAAACAAGTTGCTCACATGATTTTTCTCAGTGGGTAGAGATATGCAGATGGGGCTGATCGTAATAATGTCAATGCTGTCGACAGCTGAGGGGGCCCAGGCATTTATCTTTTCAGGGGGGCCCAGGATTGCTAGCTATGGCCCTGCACCTATAAACAACATATTACACATCCAGACCAAACATTTGAGGTTTAAAAACTAGTTTGTGTTATTTGCAGGTCTCAGAATACATATTCAGCAAGTAATTCCTCATTAACTGAATTAATAATCCTATTAGTCACACACTTTCAGAGAAAATTCCAACATGACATTTTCTAGTGACGTGCTAAAAGTTAATAAATGCACCCCAACCCGGACCCCTAGATATTGTGTTTCGAAACTAAAGCACCCCTACAATACGTATTACATTCTGTAATCATGTAATATCACTCTTCTTTAACAGCATATGCCAATATTCGCCTGTCCAGGGAATACACAGTAAGCATTTAAGCCTTTCATTAATTACAACTGCTGATGTTTTGGTTTAATTCAGGTGATGAACTATAACCTGGCCTGAACACCATTGCATTTTCATGGGCATTTACGTTCAGCAAATTTGGTTCCAAAACTTTTATTAAATAAAATAAAATTCTAAGGAGAAAACAGAAGAAGACTCACCTGAATTTGAACAATTGAATCTTGTTTTAGTTACAGCTAAAACATATAGTAAAAGAAACGCAGAATGTATAAACCCTGGGTCGGGTCAGCCTGACAACTGAACTCAACAGTTTGATTCAAATCTTACCCTACTGAACGAGTCCATCATACAGACCAAGATCTATATTACTGGAAATAGCTCAAGCATTCCGCATATCCATTATTCTAGTGATTCAATTCCTAGAACGAGTTGAGGGCAGGCTGCCGGCTCAGTAGGCGGGGATAAGCGCACCATGTTTCTTGGAAAGTAGCTAGGGGGAAGGTACAGTCGGATTCCTAGTAGAGCAGCGAGCACAGCAGACCGACGGGCTACAAAATGACAATGAACATAGAATAGTCACCAGGAATGATCTTTTTTTTCACACGGGCATTCACAATCACAGATTTTAAATAATGAAATATATAATTTGTTTTATTTTAAAGAATAAAGCAAATGAAAACAGAAGTGGCGGCACCGCATGACGTCAGAGGCGCTGGTGTGCTGAGCAGTTCTCAGAATAGAATTCTTGGAATTGGTGAATTTTAAAAGCAAATCCCCAATCTCTGCTTCACACGCTTGCAACCCATTCTCGAAAGAACACACATCGCACTGGTGTTCCGTATTTATTCTCGGTCTACATTATACATGTGTTAGTGTTTTTCAATTCGTTAATCATTGTCAGAAAGTCTATTGACATAGAGGATATTCGGACCCGTTTTCTCCTATCACTGAACTGCTGCGTGGGAAATTTAGGCTATAAGAATAAAATAAAATATTTCCTTTGTTTCGACCGGCTATAGTTTCGCTAAAGCTTGCGTTGTGGACAATTGCCGGAAATTGAAGACCATAATGATTCTTTGTGTTCAAGGGTAAGTTCTCATTCTTTGTTAATGTTTGATGTCATCGTTATGTTGATGTAAAAAAAACAACAACAACCCAAAATGCCAAATGCCAAAGTACTAGGGTTTTTCTTTGCCGTAACATGACCTTAGCATTTATGGAAATATGTTAATCTTAGACAATATTCAGATTTTAATATGATCCATGTGAATGTTTATTGAATTACAGTATACATTGTTAAGGGAGAAAATGTATCCATGCATTCTATACATTTTTTTTGTTTATGTATTTGTCTTTCCGTTGAAATTAATCGAAATACGGAAGATTAAATTAGGTTTACTTTAAATATGTATTCTTTTTCTATGTCGGTCTAAGCATGTAACACTATCAAATATAACTATAGGCTACATATATGATTTTCTGGAGCATTATTTAATCAAAGGCAATTTAGTGAAATAGTAATACAATTATTTAATATAATGATTCCCCCTTAATACTACCACCAAGCGACAATTAGCAATAGAAGCAATAGTTAAAATCAATGTTTACAAGCTCTTTACCAAAACATAATTCAATATCAGAGGTTAGGGGAAAACAGGCACATTTGAGAGATAAACCAACGAAAAGGGTGTGATTCGCTAAATATCCTCGTATGATAAAAGTCCGACTACACATTTAAGTCTATATATCGGTGATTTTCAAAGCCGTAACATTACACATGATCAATAAATGTATGCAAATTAGACAATTTTTTTAAACTATTTTTTTAAGGTAATAATTTGTTTAAATGTACTTTGTAAAGTGCTTTGAACGATATCATATATTCTAAACTTAGTTTATTGTCTATCATAAAAATTATATACCGCTCTAAATTCTGAAAACGCATCTGAACTAAAATCACTACATTGACAAGCCAACTTGCTTAAACACATTAAATACATAAATATAAAGCAGTATACCGGACGTGCACAATATTTTATTATTAATAAGCTACTGAATGCCAGAAAACGTGTAACAAAGCATATAAAGTAACTAACTTTAATTAGTTTTTCATGGTGGCAAATGCTTGTGCTTTCATGGCTATGACGACATAAAGACATTGTGACTATTTGTAATATTGCCCTTGAAAGTTGTTTTATGTAGGCTGGTAAATGTACTTGTGGATGTGGATTAATATCATAACATTGCCTATTTAAACAGTTCTATTCTTGTTCTAGAGCATGTTAATAAATTCACAACACAGTCTGCTTAATGTGAAAGCCCCTTGTCGGGTCAATGTACATGAGAGGGAGGCAAGAAGCCACCAAAGATTTAATGTTGAGACTAAGTCTCCTAAAGCCACCACTCCCAAATTGAGGACTAGCTTTAGGCCCCAAAAAGGCGGGCTGTGGCAGTGTTAAAAACTATCCAATAACAGGATGACGTAATGAATGGTTGAACCCACGAAATGCCGTCTTCCCCTTTCTGTGCTCATCACTGTGGCATTTTTTTTTTATTTACAGCCCCAGGACACTACTGTCTGGAACATCCACAGAGGGTCCCTTAGGTGCCCTGACAGGGAGCGTGTCCTCCCCTCACTGCCTTCACAGCACCCCTACTCAGTGGGACCCCACAAAAGACCTGTGCACCATCGCCAACAACTTCTTTTACCTGGACACCTCAGGTAATGAAACGCTCAAACTGTCAACCAGTCCAACTCCGCCAAACACAGCGCTGATTCGCAATGTCATGTTTTTTTGTTATTGCGTCAATTCGCCCAGTCCACTCCAGCTGAAACGCATTAATCTACACCGCGGAAACAAGTGAACAACTATTGACTTCTCTCTCTCTCTCTACAGGCTGGTACTGGGGAGCCATCACAGCGGGCCAGGCTCACTCAGCCCTCCAGGCTGCGTCAGAAGGGGCCTTTCTGATTCGAGACAGCAGCCACCCCCTTTACATGCTGACCCTGTCGGTCAGGACGGCTCGCGGGCCCACCAGCATACGCATCCAGTACAGCGGAGCGCGGTTTCTGCTGGACTCCAGCTCGCCAGCCCGGCCCAGCCTCCTGTCCTTCCCCGACGTGCCCAGCCTGATCCAGTACTACGTGGGGCCGGGGAAGAAGGTGGAGCAGGGAAAGGCGGGGGAGACGCACGGCGTCAAGGCCGAGCAAAGGACGCCTCAGGAGACCGCCATAGTGCTGAAGCTGAAGCGGGCTCTCCACAAGCCCCAGGCTTTCCCCTCCCTACAGCACCTCGCGCGCCTTGCCATCAACCGCTGCACAGACGGTCCCGACCAGCTGCCTCTGCCACGGCCACTAGTGCGCTTCCTGCAGGACTACCCCTTTCAGGTATGAGGCCAGGCCGTTGGGACAGCGGAAATATGAATTCAATAACACCATTCTACTGAACCTTTGAGGGAAATAAGTTGCCGGCTGAATTGAACAGCTCAACCAAACTTTGAGAAGGAAAAAGGTCCCTGGCAGCCGTAAACCAACTGGACATACGCTCGGTCGGAAGGCCATGTTTTAGGGACAAAGCCTCTCGGAAAATGCTGTCAGGTTTTGGATTTCTCAGAGGGAAGTGGGTTTCTGCGTATCCCGCCGCAGGAGATTCCCTGGAAAACCAAATGCGGTGCAAAGTGTTGTGATTCCTGGTGCTGAGGGATACGGGAGCAGCCTCCATTCTCCCCACCCTCGTGCTGTGGGCACATTGTTCATCCTGTTTCTGAGCAGTGAATCGTTTTCCAGTAAGATATATTTTCAGTGTTTCGTCTTTTCATTTTTTTATTTGTAATATTTTATACCCCCCACTCTGTATATATTCCCTTTTCTATATGTATATAAACACACAATATTCAAAATGAATCAAACTCTTTTGTCTTCAATGTCCTGTTGTCTTCTGGTGTTTCGAATGCCATGAGAAACTTTATAGGCCTAATTGTGCGCAGAAAATAAATAACAACAGTGTGTTGCATGGTTCAGTGTGCCCACCCAGGGTTTTTAAACCCTACGAACATCTGAAGTAACCTTTATAACAGAAGGTGGCCTCCCGTCTAACTACATATACAGCAAGATCTACGAGGTGGCGGAGGCACTCGGAGGAGGGCTGGATTGAATGTGTTTTTGTGTAAGAGGGGAATCTGAGTCAGTGGGCGAGTCAGCGAGAGGAGGGGGAATCACTTGATTCGTAGAACTATTGCACGTTTCCTGGGAGGGTGAAATTCTAAGAGGGAGGATTCTAAGTAAAGCCTCTCAGTAATTACCTTCAGCCTAGTGCTCTCTCCCTCCCTCCCTCCCGCTCACTCTTATTGCCATACAAACACACATTAGCATCCCCAGGTAAAAATGTATATACAATATATGTTTGTGGGGGTTTGTGAATTTGTACTTTTCCTGGGATTGGTACGTGTGGCGGGGGGATGGAGGTGTTCAGGCTCGGGCAGGTCAGCCAGAGGTCACCGAAACAGGATCCAGATCTCACACGGTCTCTAAATGCTGGTCCTCGTCTTGATGTGTCGCGTTGCCCTTTTTAAGGACGCAGAACCGAGGCCTAGAAGGGACAAAGTCAACATGAACAGCGCGTTCGCTTTTACTGCGTTAACTAGCCAAGTGTGTCGTGGATGGGAGTCATGTGACCGAGACAAAGCGGTCTGCTGATTTGCGACCGACCTGCCGGTGAGATCGTGATGCGTGTGCACGTAGTGTAGTCCTCGATCACCACCCTCTGCCCACTGCTGAATGAGCGGCGGATGACGTGGGTCCACTTCCAAGTACACGCGACTGACAGAGAGGAAAAAACATGGAAGTGACACTGCAACAACAGAGGTTAAGTAAGGACACAATTTCTATGCAGAAAGCTTCACCGTCCGAGCCACAGAATGGCCCATCGAAATGAATGAATATAGGCTTCCTGTGAAGAGGAAGAAAGAAAAACAGCTGAAGCGCTCACACGCAGAGCCTCACCCGTTATCTGACAGGAGCCGAGGAGCCAGGGTCAGAATGTGTCTGATCACCTGCATCCCATCATCACCTCCATCCAAAGCAGCATGATCCTCAAACCTGGAAATGGGCAACATACCTAGTAAACTCAGGCAATGTCAAGCAAACAATCAAATGTATTTATAAAGCCCTTTTTACATCAGCAGTTGTCACAAAGTGCTTTTACAAAACACCCAGCCTAAAACCCAAGTGAGCACGCAACAGGATTTAAGCGCGGTGGCTAGGAAAAACTTCCTATGGGAAAGGATGTGTTTGTTTGTGAAGTGTGTCTTCGACCACAGAGATGGAAAGAGGTCTAAAATGTATATAATTCCAATCATTGTGTTTGTACCAGCATGGGCAGCGCCATCAAGCCCATTTTCAGGTTAAGTAGTCAGGACTGTGACCTTTCCGAAGCCAGGTTTTTTCAAATAAAAAAGGGCATATATTAAAAGAAACTGTTGTCCGTTTATGCTAGGCCTATTTATTTATGCAACATTTACATATTTAGAGTGTACAATGTTGATGTTTAAAAAAAATACAAAAAATGAAAATAATAAAGGGATTTGTTTTATACAACTAAAGCTAAAGCTCAATTTCTGAGATTAATTTGGTTTCCTAGTTAGTTGCCATAATATATATTTTTTTAAATTCCAACATCAACTTTAAAGTGTCACATTATCTTACAGTAAATACACCCGTTTCTGGAAGGCCCTAGAGGGCCTATCCATGGCTGCTGTCTAATCGCATCGTTTCTAAAGCATCCACTATTGAAACACTAAAAGAACCTGCCACAATCACGACTCTGCTTACAGTCAACTAGGATACTATCTCCGTTATCAAGCAGGGGTTAGCAGCACCTTGCCATTGGGATGCTTTTCATTGGCATTGATTGGCAAAATTGCTGGGATTAGGGGCAAAATATATTAAAATCCTGGAGGCCTGCAAGATATCTTGGACTGAGCCGGGGTTCACCTTTTAGCAACACAGAGATCCCAAACCCACAAGTTAAGGTTACACAGGACTGGTTTAACAACAACAAACTGTCAAAGTCAAAGCCCAGACTTCAATCCAATTGAGAATCTGTGGCTAGAAAATACACTTTGTGTTTGAATTGTACCCACAGAGATGTTTGTACAACATTTGCAAGCATAATAATCAGCAGAGATTTTAAATGTATATGTGATGTTTCAGTGGGCGTTTTATTACCCTAACCATTCAGGGGGCGGAGAGCAAAACTGTGAGCTATTATTGAGGTTGATAAATGATATTAATTTGCTAATTAGTAAATGTAAAAAAGATTGTCAATACTTCCTAATGTTTTATATTATGAGAATATAGATTTATATTCATATTCACTCATTTTGTAATATTTTAATGTTGGAGTAGTCAACGTCACAAGAAATATAGTCACATTCCTTCTGACGGGCTCGTTTGGGTGTTTCCAACTTGGTCATCGGAAAGGAAAGGCCAATGAAGTTGAAGGTCCTACCCAGTTGACTACATATAACATGGCGGATGCCTGAAATGGTGATGACATGCCAGAACAAATTTGCTCTGACCATCTCTTAGTGTGCGACTGAAGGCGTGTCTCACTTGTGGACTTCAGGGTCCAGGGATGCCATATCCTCGGAGAACAGGTACGGAGGGTTGCTGACTAAAGCGGAGACCGGGCTGCACATTCTCACAATGGTGTCAGCATCTAGAGCATAAAAACAACCACACACAGTGAGTCTTGTCCTCAACAATGTCATAATATCCCTCCTGTCCCCATTGACCTTACCTCTTATTACATCTATATGGTGAACATCCAGTCGATCCTGGAGCCCCAAACTGTAACATGCAGAGTTCGGTGGTTACGCTACAAGTAAAAAGACAACTATTGCAATCTTACGTTTTGATATTTACCTATGTGCGTTTTCCACTGTGAGATCCACAGCATCTTTGTTTTTATCCAAGGCAATCGCTCTGAGCTGAGAGAGAGAGAGAAAGAGAGAAGGAAACAAATCCTTTTGATGGAGCTCAAAGGTCCAGGTACATTATTGGAAAGTAAAAGCAATAAGAAATCACCTGTGGAAGGCTGTTAAGCAAACTGAGGGAGATGGCTCCAGTGCCACAGCCCACTTCCAGGCATCGAAGATTGGCCTCCTCACTAACTCCAATCCCCTGCTTCACTTGGAGATCTGCAAGCATTAGGCCAACAAGCTCCTGCACAAACAGAAACACAACCACAGTTCTGTCCCTAAACTACAAATTCAGACAATTAAAAATACTTTGAGAGGGTGTGTTGGTGTGTACTCTCCCACACCTCAGTTTCAGGTCGGGGAATGAACACCGGAGGACTCATCTTCAGGGTCAAATCTCGGAAGTCCCACTCCTCAATAACATACTGCACCGGCATTCTGAACACAAAGCACATCTCGCTACATTATGCACCAGAGTTGTAATTTTCCACTGAGACAGAACAATAGGTCAAGTGCACCGGTACTGACTGTAACACAGCAGGCAGCTGGGAGGGGGGAAGCTCACGACAATGGCTGGAATGGAGAAATTGGCATGGAATCAAACACATTTCAATGTGTTTCATACCATTCAATTCATTCTGTTCAAGCCATTACTATAAGCCTGTCCCGCACGATTAAGGTGCCACCAGCCTCCTTTGGACTGTAGCGTGTGAAAGCTAAAATACAGTATGTACCTGGTAAGACGTCTGGTACAGAGCTTCCATGTCTGCTCCATCTGTTTGTGAGTCAGGAATTCAGCCAGTCTGTCCTGCCCAAGGCTCTCTAACTAGGAGGAAAGAGATAGTGAGACGTTCCATTACTAAAAAAAAAATCATAATGGTGTCAATAAAAGGCATCTAATATTTCATGTAGTCAAGTGGGTGGGACTCGTTTGAAGACCTGGTTTGACATGGCTCTAATTCGTCATTATGAATATCCTCATCTCGTCAAGCCATGATGCTTAATAACACACTGCTCACTCAATCAGAAAGTACTCACCAGTACCTACTACCTTCCTGCATGCTGGAGAGTGAATTCATCTGCAAACTACCATGACGGAACTTGCAGACCCAGCACAAAAAGTTACTGAAGCGTGATAAGACTATACATCCCTTTCAGCTATCCTAAATATTTATCCCGGACAGTGCTGAAGAAATTAGCACCACCCTCTCTGTGTCCCCTGGGCACGTTCGTAGACACTTACTGTTTTAACGCCAAGCAAATGTGCAATGATATATTGGCTGGACAGACGTGGTTCTGAGACACCTAGCAGCTGGAAATGTCTTGTCCATAACGTGACAGCTTCCTGCACAGTGAGTCTGTAGGCTGTAGGTAAAGCTGGGATGCATTCAGCAACACCAGGAGATGTGTACAGCCGCTAAAGAAAGACAGAGAGCAAGAGACGAACGTAAAAAAAGTTAATCAGTCATTTTTTTTAAGACAAATGTGTTACTTAAAGTCGCACTTCAAGTTGCAATCCACGTGCAGCACTTATTGTAGAAAGGTAATATGCATTCACCTTGTGTCCAATAAACCGGAGTATAAATGGGTCAACGTGGTTGTAAAATCCATTCAATGATCTTCGTAATCTTATCCACATGTTCTTGATACAAGATCAACACTTGCATCAGTTGACGTACAAACGCTGATAGATACAAACGTAGCTAATACTAGCTACTTTGAAATAATTTATCGCAATACATTTTGTGTAGAAACTGTAAATATAGACAGTAGACTTCACAAGAGAACAACAATTGATATATACGTAGTATATACTTCCGGTCATCGTTTTCAAAATAAAGGTACATTAGATTCTTAATAAGAAATCTACTATAGCATGTCGATTCATTAAATTATAATCAGGAAAATTTTTGAAGAAACACATTGCATGATAATCAAATTGCAAAATACTTACTAATTAAAAATGTTTCTCTCATTGACAGATTTTATTTCCAAAGCAGACTTCCATCGTCTTGTTTACAGTGCCATGGGACGTACCAACCAGCTACGCCACTGTGCAGCACGGTTGTTGTTATGTTAGCCACATGCTATTTAGCATATCTCATTTACGATTATATAGCACGCTACGATATATTTTTTTAAACACATTTGAACCGATTGATTGCAAGAAAGGGTAGGCTAACCCGTGTGTTTGTTCACACGTGTGTCAGAGAACTCACTAGTCGAAAGCTTACATAGCCGGCTTCAGAGGACTAGCTTACTTGTGAGTGCAGTACTGTAGACTGTCGAAAACAACAACCCCTCTGTCAGAACACGTATATTAGTTCGTTAACAGGGTGATTACTGGATGTCTTCAATTCTTCTGGGAAGAGATTTGAAAGCATTAGGGATTGTTGTTTTTCTTTGTTTACTAGCTAACTGAGCTAGCTAAAGTTTAAAGTGCTGGTACACTAACTCATGGGGATGAGTCGAATAGAGTGCATCTTTTTTAGTGAGTTTCACCCCACACTCGGACCAAAGATTACCTACCAGGTACAGTATATTTTGTAGAAAAGTTTTACAATGGTTTCACGTTCACTTTGACCTCCGTCACATCTTCGTTCTGTGACCTATCCTCCCCAGGTTCCGGAGGAGTACATATCACGGGAGCTTTTTGACACTGTTCAAGTGTACATCATTACCAAACCAGAACTGCAGAACAAACTCATCACTGTGTATGGACAGTTACTTGATGTTATTATTTGACCAGTTTTAACAGCACTTCTTATTTTTGATCCACTACTTCTTTTCTATGTTAACTTGTGGTTCCAGTACTGCTATGTTTAATGTCTCCTATGCCTTGTATGTAGAACGGCGATGGGGAAAAAGTTAATTGGTTGTCCGGTATGCATCGAGCACAAAAAGTACAGCCGCAATGCTCTACTCTTTAATCTTGGCCTCGTGTGCGATGCACAGACCAAGACCTGTGCCCTGGAGCCGATTGTCAAGAAGCTCTCCGGATACCTCACAACGCTGGAGGTCAGAGTGCTGAGCTGGGTCTAGTGTTTTTAAAATGTACAAGGTCTGATTGCCATAATGGATACCTAGAAGTGAGTGCTCACATTTCTCTTTGTTTTGCAGCTGGAGAGTGGGTTCATTTCGAATGAGGAGAGCAAACAAAAACTACTACCCATTATGTCCACGTTGTTAGAGGAGCTCAATGCTACTGGCGCCTCCACCTTACCCATAGGTAACACTCTGCCGTGTGGGAGACAATTGTCAGACAGTACCATCAGAATAACTCACACTGCTCTTCCCTCCCTCTTGTTCAGACGAGTCCAACACAATCAACCTGAAGCTGATAGAGCAGCGCAGGGACCCTCTCATCGTTCAGGAGTATGACGTCCCAGTGTTCACTCAGTGCAAGGACCATTTCATCAAATCCCAGTGGGATCTTACCACCCAACAGGTAGTCCTCCCAACACACAGAGGGTAGCATGTTATGCTTTTGTAGTCTGTCCATGAGAAATGACAGTCAAATGACTGTGGCGGCTGAGGAAAAGGGTTTCAGAGAAACAGGGATTCGTCTTCATGCAATGGTACCATGCATCTATGTCAGATTCAAGCACTCTGTGAAAAGAGGTTAAATGTGTTTAATTCTATTGTAGATCCTGGCCTACATTGATGGGTTCCGGCATATCCAGAAGATATCGGCAGAAGCGGATGTTGAACTTAATCTTGTCCGTATTGCAGTACAAAATTTGCTGTGAGTACCCCGAAACTGGTAATATGATGCAGAAAGAAAAGGAAATGTTTCCATATGAAAACATGGTATATTTACATTGTAACAGAACCATTTCTTCACAGGTACTATGGTGTTGTAACGTTGGTGTCAATATTCCAGGTAATGAAACCCTCTAGAAGACTTTCTTTCTTTTCAAAGTGTGTGTTTGTGTACATTCAAGACCTCTTTTGATTGACTTTATATTGTATCTCTTCAGTACTCAAATGTGTATTGCACAACACCTAAAGTCCAGAGCCTGATAGACGACAAGTCCATTCAGGAGGAATGTCTCAGCTACGTCACCAAACAAGGTAACCCATCTGTTTGGGAAAGGGTAGTCTGAATCAGTGCCGGCCTGTGCTTGATCCTCGTCGTGGTTGTGTTTCAGGTCAGAAGAGAGCCTATTTAAGGGATGTGTTCCAGCTGTACTGCGGCCTGACTCCAGGCACAACTGTCCGTGACCTTTGCTCCCGCTACGCACAACAGCTCCAGAGGGTAGACGAGAGGTGAGTCAAGGGTCGCGTGGATTTATCATGTACATGGGCTTGACACAGACTGAAGCATGGTGTGTGTGGCGGTGCATAGGATTGTCTTGAATGCTGCTGTTTCTAGGAGTTAATGTCATGAGACGTTTAACAGGAGGCTGATCCAGTATGGGTTGATGAAGGCTCTGATTCGCCGACTCCAAAAGTATCCTGTTAAAGTTCTCAGAGACGAGAGGAGCCGCCCGCCACGCCTTTACACGGGTTGCCACAGTTACGATGAAATCTGCTGCAAGACCGGTATGTTGGAAGGTGTTTCTGATGTCCAGATGTTTGTTTTTATCGTAATGATTCTGTCTAGCAGGTTATAACTTTATAGGATATATTGTGGATAAATTGTTTCTCTAACAGCGGATACTTTTTCTGTCTGTAGGAATGAGCTACAAAGAGCTAGACGAACGTTTGGAGAATGATCCAAACATAATTGTGTGCTGGAAGTGATACACTGGCTTACTGCCACCACACTAAAACTGACTTTGTGCAGATAGAGCCAGCGAAGCAAGACGTCGTCTCTCAAACTAAGACAGACTGACACAAACAAGGTCCCATTGTATTGAAACCGAGGCCTCCTGCTGTATCTTTTCTAATGCATAAAACTGTCTGTTGCCTGGGAGTGACAAAAACTGGTGCCACCTTGGCCAAAGATACTATAAACTCACTCCCAATATTGCAGTGATTCTGTGTGGCCTTAATGTGAAGATCTGTGGGATTCTGTGGAGAGATGTGTGAAACCAATCAGTTTTCTACCATCCAGCTCTTGAATCAATCATTGTGATCATTTTTTTTTCAGAACAATATGAATGTAAGAATTCAGAACAACAAACATAGAGTATTTATTTATTGTTTGATTGCTACTGCTTTTATCTTGCTCATCACACCTAGACTGAATTGTATTGGGCTGTTTCAAAAACTGTTTGTGTACCAACTCCTTGCACTAATAAAGCTGCAAATGTTGTTCAAGAGTATTTGGCTGTGTAGAAACTGTTTGTGCTTCAAGTCTTTGCACTCTTAAAGCTGCAGTTTTTTTATTTGAGTGACCCCATGGTCTGAGGGCTACAGTGTTATCTTGCTCACTTCACCGAGGCTACAGAGTATTGGGCTATTACTCCTCAACACTTCCACCATGCCTAGAAGAGCGAACAATGTGACACACGAGGGTTGTGTTCTATGTAGGTCGTCACTAACTTCTATTGTTACAAACTGATAAACCTGCATATTGATTTTAAACTTTGTTTGGATCCTAGATGTGCCATAACATTAGCCAAGCCAAAGCAGAATTTTCTCTTCCTGGGGTAAACAAAACTTCACTAATAACAATTTTGCGATACACTGATGGAACATTTTGCCCTATAAATCCAACCCCACTGTTAATCACGTCCTTAGACCATCCTAAATTAATATGTAAGAGCACGCTTTTGCTCCCATCTCACTTAGTTTTAGAAAAACGTGTCCCTCTGGTGGTCCTGGTGGCTGTTTTGCGCATGCGTTTGTATCCAGTATCCATACCAACCACGGTTTGTCAAGTAATCACATCGAACTACGTTAGTCTGTTCTGTACCGGCCGTTCCAAGGGTTTCCGCGCAACTTTTTCGAGATAAACGGACTTTATTTGGGAATGGAAACATCAGTAATTTTCCCCGGAGAGGCTGAAGCATATGTCCAAAATCTAGAAACCTTCCCACTCAGGGACATAGGCTCTCCAAGGTACTGTAACGTTTTCAGTATAGGAGCGTAGCTAACTGGTTCCACAAAATAACTAGCTAGCTACTTTACTTTAGGTAGACAATTAAAAATAGTGTTACATTAATTGCCTACTGTTTGATTGGCAGGTGGTTCACACAACATGAGTACATAGAGAAATTAAACATGCAAGCAATATTGAACGCTTCCGCCACTGAGGACGAGTTCATCAAAGAGTTCCTTGTTTCACTGGGAAAGGTAATACCTGCATCATAAAGTTGTCATCTTCGTTTTTCTGTGGACCAAAAAGATAAAGGCAACTGCACATATACCTTCTAAAAATGTTTCCTGGCTATTCTTCATTGTAATGTCAGATCCCCACTTTGGTCCATGAGATGATTCTGGTGGAGCTTTGGAAACATAAGGTATTCCCTATTCTCTGTCAGCTCCAGGACTTCAATCCAAAAAGCACATTTCCTTTGTACATGGTGGTGAGTACATGCAGTACACATTGGTAATAACTTCATGTAGTGAGAACTGCTTGTTGTATCTGCACTCCAAATACATTTCTGTCTAATTCCCATGCTATTCCATCTGCAGATACGCCATGAGGCTACAATCATCAACCTGCTTGAGACTATTATGTTCCACAAGGTATTTCTACCCTGCATAGGTACCAGCACAATGTATATGTGTCAGACATCGCATGAACTTAACATGGTATTACAACTTGTTTCTGCATGTGTCGGTTCCAGGACTCGTGCGAAGCCGCGGATGACTCAGTGCTGGACCTGGTGGATTACTGCCACCGCAAGCTAACCCTTCTGGCCAACAGAGCATCCAGGGATGACAATGTGCCCTCTGGCAAATGGATTCACTCAGAGAGTAAAGACAAATCTTCTATTCAGGTACATGTGGGGATTTATATTTCCAGAAGCTGTTTGGGTTTCAGTTGAAGCATTATAGTCTGTTGCTGGTTGGAGAGGTGGATTTGCTTTGTGTGTTTTGTAAATTTTTTGTTTGGTGCGTGGGAGCCAGGATTTGCAGGGACAGAGCACAGAATTAGAGTTTGACATCTCCCTCAAGGCTGTGTCTGTCCTGCGCTACATCACGGAGCACTCCGACAGGTGGGAGTGTTGCAATCACATCATTTTTCAAATATCTTAAATTGCGGGTGCTAATAAACAATCTGCTAATGTTTTTTTAAGGTTTGAGAGAGAGAATTACTCATTACTTAGAAAGACTTAAAAATGAATGTAACCAATTAAGAACTATTTGTCCACCAAATTTGTAATCAATTACACAAATTGTAATCAGTTACACAAATTACACAATGTTCGATAGTCTGTAGGCTTTGAAAATTCCCCAAAATGTTTGATGTGACCCAAAATCTACAAATGTAGATTTTGAGAAAAGTAAAAAATGTTGTTTCCTTTTGAACCTAGTTGAAGTCCGGATGTACACACCCTCCCCAAATGACATTGACATTGCTGCCTAAACATATTTTCTTTTTTTCCCCCACACAGCATCAGTGTGATAAATAGGATGCTGTGTACCCATAACCTGCCCTGTGTGTTGGTACAGCTGATAGTGCACAGTCCATGGAGTCGCTATTCTGAAGGTCGGTCACTGGACATGCATACATGCAAATGGGGAAAATATATTGTACAATTTACACACGTCCTAATTTAGGGGCTAATAAGATAACAAAACATTGACAACATTTTCTCTACATATTATCTAGTTGTAGCGGTTCACTCCTACTTGTCCTTTGTCCCCCTCTACAGGCAATATGGAAAAGTATATCAATGGAAAATGGCAGAAGATTCCATCTGAAGACCAACTTAAGATGACTAAATTGGATGGCCAAGTCTGGATTGCTCTGTACAACCTGGTGCTGAATGAAAACTGCCAAAGGAAATATGACTTCAATAACTTCAACAAGAACCAGCTCTTAAAGGTAGACTACAGTAGCTTCAGCCACTGCAGGGACTAATTTAACCACATATAGTCAAAATCAACCCTTTAAAGCCTGTGGGGAACAAACAATTGGTTTTCTTGAAACACATTTTTTATTTGTCTCACTCAATTGTGGATTGCTTGACCAGTAAAAGTAGCACTATTGTTTTGCTTTTTAATACACACGTCAAATGAGTACAGTCAACAGTCGTCATGCCCTCCATCTTCCACAGGTTCCTCATGTAACACATTCAGCATGTCACGTCACCATGCAAATGCTGTTTTGTTTGTCTTGGGACGGTGCTCTATTGGTGATCTAGGTACCGTTTATTCCTCCAGATGTTTTTGGAACCTATTGTTGTGTTATAGACTTTATTTATAATTAAGTCAATATATTTGGGTCATTAATCTACACACAATACTCCGAGATGTTGCTGGGCCCTCCCCTGTGTGCACACTGCCCACTTGAGGGGGAAGGTGGCTTCCTAATTCATGCCAGTGACAATCAGGAATACGTTTTTATTATGTGTGTGACTCCACTACTAAAAATGTTTTACATACAATGCCAAGTCAATGATTTGTCTTGATTTTTGTTCAAATAGCAATTTACTTACTTTATGGTATGCATGTATCACTCACCCGTGATCCCAACGATATCTGAAACATTCTTTAATTAATATGATTATATTATTGTAGCTTGAGTCAATAACACAACAAAATGTGGAGAAAGGGAATGGGACTCAATACTTTCTGAAGGCACTGTATTTCAACAATGGCTTACAACATGGCAAACATTCATATTGATAAAACCCACCCTCTGGTGGAAATAATCCCAGGCATGATTTACTCGAACATTTGTGGTCATGGATGGTTGATAAATAAGGCCCCTGCTTCCTATTGTAGTTGCTTCTAAAACCTTAAGGTAAGGGCCGGTTGTTGGCCTAAGCCACATCAGCAGTCCCTTAGGGACCTGATCATTAGAGATCGCTAGGGGAGCCCAAAATGTGTCTTAGGGCCCCCAAAAGGTTAAAGCCTGCCCTACTTATGGTTAAAGCTATAGCTCTGAGATTGAGATTATTGAACATGATCTGATCTCCACCCTGATTAGAGGACAGATTAATTATCCAGACATTGACCCTCATTCATGAAACCTTGTCAACAAAAATCTCAGATTGAAGTGTGAGAAAAGACATTAGATCATTTCCAAGTGTGATTTACGAAACTGTCGCACCTGGTCGAAATTAGCGTATCATATCAGATCCTTAAATCGGATACAGCCATAAACGCAAGAACGGACTGTACCTGTCTTTATTTACATATAACACAATCGTAATTTATGCGGGCAATCATCCACCTATAAATTGACCAATTTTAGCATAAATGATGAAATGGCTAATTAAGTATTTGTCATTCTCCATGACAAAATCAGTGCATTTATGGAACTCTTTCGCGTTTCAGACCAGGGCCCAAATCCTTTAGAAGAGCAGTCACTGCCATCGTTATGGTAACTGCTTTACCCAGAACCACTGGTTTATTTTTCCTCTCACTAGTCAATTTAAGAACCTTTTAGCTTATCAAGATGCCAGCCACAGAAATTCTAACAACCATTTCTGATTTCCAAGTATGTCGATACTATAGGCCTGAGTGACTTAGGAAAACCAAGGCCAAGCAAGTGTATTTGTCTAGCACATTACATACACAAAGGCAATTTTAACTTTACAAACGCATAAACAACTTAAATAATAAATAGAAAATACAGAATCAAATGAAATAAATAAATAATACATGAATACGGTTGTGATGCAATATTTAGTATTGTGGTACATTTGTATGAGTTTCATTCCTTGCCATCTTATTTTATCTATTTATCTATTATTATAATTGTGTTTGTTGTTGCTGAGACTGTTGCGATTATTTTTTTTTTTTTACATGATAATGATGTTTTATTGCTAATCAAGAATGATCTCATTTCTTATGTTGGTTTAAATGGTCTCTGACTAGAGGTGAGTTTGATCGTAAGGATACGACAAAGATAATATTGTTTTGACCAAGGTGTTTCCTCTCACTATTATTTCCTAGACCGTCTTTCCTTCCTGATCATATGAGTAGATAAAATTATGACTCTAAGAACTCTGTAACACATTGCATAGGGGGTCTGTTTAACAGATGGTCATGTTAAGGTGGTGTGTTTAAACACAGCCTCATCATAAGGTGGTCTATTTGACAGACCATTGTCTGTCTCAACTCAAACTGAAATTTGACACGTTTGAAAATCCTTGTAATATTTTGATTGTAGCTACGAGGTTTCCTGACAGAGGTGTTAATTGACCAGCTGCCCAATCTGCATGAGCTCCAGCGCTTCCTCAGTCACCTGTCTGTCACAGACCCTGCCCCTCCAAAGAAAGAACTAATTTTGGAACAGGTGAGGAACACACAGATTTGACATACACTATATGACCAAACGTATGGGGACACCCCTTCAAATTATTGAGTTCAGGTGTTTCAGCTACACCCATTGCTCACAGGTGCATAAACTCCAGCACATAGCCACAAAATCTCAATAGACAAACATTGGCTGTGCAATAGGTTGTACTGAAGAGCTCAGTAACATTAAATATGGCACTGTCATAGGTTGCCACCTTTGCCACAAGTCTGTTTGTGAAATGTCTTCACTATCTACATACATGAGCAACAACAGCCCAGCCTGAAGTGGAAGACCATGCAAACTCACAGAGTGGGGCGCCGCGTGCTGAAAAGCGTAGCCTCTAAGAATTGCCTATCATCTGTTGTATCACTCAGTACGGTGTTCCAAACTGCCTCTGGAAGCAACATCAGCACAAGAACTATGTGTCGAGAGCTTCATAAAATTGGTTTCTGTGGCCGAGCAGCTGTATGCAAGCCAAGCTCTGTCACGTCCTGGCTGGGGGCCCCTGGCCATCTTTGTGTGACAGCTGTTATCAGTTGTGTCTGATTGGGGACCCTACTTAAGTTGACTGTTTTTGTCCACACAGGTGTGGGTTATTGTTTGTGCTCTATGCCTCTGTTCCGGCCAGTGAAGCCTTTGTTGTTTTGGTTCAGTGTCTACTTTTCTTCATACAAGTAAAGTTTCTGTTTCTATCTTTTCAATAAATTATAGAATATACTACGACTCTGCACATGTGTCCCGTCTCCTGGCCAGCAGGTGACATCTATTCCCAAAGAGACGCTCCTAAATATTGTGGAAAGGGTGGCAGCTGTTTAAGATGCAAAGGGGGGAGGTGGGGGGTGGTTTTAATGGGATTTCCAACACGTTCATATAGGTGTGATGGTCGGGTTTTTTCCCACAAAATAAATGTACATTTAAAAAAAGATATATATTTTTTCTTAACACTGTATGCGAGGATGTACAGCCGTGGCCAAAAGGTTTAAGAATTACACAAGTATTGGTTTACACAAAGTTTGCTGTTGCAGTGTTTTGAGATCTTTCTGTCAGATGTTACTATGGTATACTGAAGTATAATTGCAAGCATTTCATACGTGTCAAAGGCTTTTATTGACAATTACATTAAGTACATGCAAAGAGTCAATATTTGCAGTGTTAACCCATCTTCTTCAAGACCTCTGCAATTCACCCTGGCATGCTGTCAATGAACTTCTGGGCCACATATTGACTGATAACAGCCCATTCTTGCTTAATCAATGCTTGGAGTTTGTCAGAATTTGTGGGTTTTTGTTTGTCCACCCGCCTCTTGATTGACCACAACTTCTGAATGGGATTTAGGTCTGGGGAGTTTCCTGGCCGTGGACCCAAAATATAAATGTTTTGTTCCCAGAGCCACTTAGTTATTACTTTTGCCTTACAGCAAGGTTCTCTGTCATTATGGAAAATGCATTGTTTGTCACCAAATTGTTCTTGGATGGTTGGAAGAAGTTGCTCCAGGCAGATGTTTGGACTCCCTTGGCTGAGAAGCAACCCCACACATGAATGGTGTCAGGATGCTTTACTGTTTGCATGACACAGGACTGATGGTAGCGCTCACTTTTTCTTCTTCAGACAAGCATTTTCCGGATGCCCCAAACAATCGGAAAGGGGATTCATCAGAGAGAATGACTTTAACCCTGTCCTCAGCAGTCTAATCCCTGTACCTTATGCAGAATATCTGTCCCTGATGTTTTTCCTGGAGAGAAGTGGCTTCTTTGCTGCCCTTCTTGACACCAGGCCATCCTCCAAAAGTGTTTGTCTCACTGTGCGTGCCGATGCACTCACACCTGCCTGCTGCCATTCATGAGCAAGCTCTGCACTGGTGGGGCATTCTGGCGCTTGCTGGACTTTCTTGGGTGCCCTGAAGCCTTCTTCACAAGAATTAAACATCTCTTCCTGAAGTTATTGATGATCCGATAAGTGGTAGATTTAGGTGCAATCTTACTAGCAGCAATATTCTTGTATGTGAAGCCCTTTTTTGTAATTTTATTTTGGGAGATTACGTTAATTTCCATGGCAACAAGAGACTTTGCAATAAATTACATTTCATCTGATCACTCTTTGTGACATTCTGGAGTATATGCAAATTACCATCATAAAACCGAGGCTTTGAATTATTGTTTGTGTCATTCTCAAAACTTTTGGCCACAGCAGTATAGGGGTTCAGGCCCACATACTGTGAGCCTGTGAACATGGCCCAGACTCACTTCAGTACCATAAGGTTGGACAGATAATGGACATTGTTCATACAGTGGGGAGAACAAGTATTTGATACACTGCCGATTTTGCAGGTTTTCCTACTTACAAAGCATGTAGAGGTCTGTAATTTTTATCATAGGTACACTTCAACTGTGAGAGACGGAATCTAAAACAAAAATCCAGAAAATCACATTATATGATTTTAAAGTCATTAATTTGCATTTTATTGCATGACTTAAGTATTTGATACATCAGAAAAGCAGAATGTAGAAGCCATTTATCCATTTGTTATCTTTAGTTGTGTTGTTTATTGTTTTGGGCACAAGGGGCACTATGCAGCCACAGGTTATATAAGTAAGCTTATATTAAGGTAAGAGCAAGCAGCTGGCTAGGGAAACACATGTTTTTTTTTACCAGGCCTCTACATGCTTTGTAAGTAGGAAAACCTGCATAATCGGCAGTGTATCAAATACTTGTTCTCCCCACTGTAAGTAACATGATGGGTTGATATGCTTCATTTATTTCAACAAAGACCTACTACATGTAGTGGTAGATTGAGCACCTTTTTTCCAGAATGAGCATGCCTTAATGGTAAAGGTGACAATGTCCGTGCTAGCAGTAGCGTTCTGATTCATGGAATGGGAGATACAGGTCAGAACAGTTTTTACTGCAAGTTTCCCCTCCAGCCTGAGGCCTGTTCATTGCTGTCATGGAGGCCTTTGTCTGATATTGGCACACAAAAAAACTTCATTTCTGTCCTCCTTGTAGATTCCAGAGATGTGGAACAACATTACGCAGTCCAATACAGGGAAGTGGAAGGCCATTGCCAAGTATCAAGTGAAGGAAATGTTTAACCCCACTGAGAAAGACCTGAGACAACAGGCATCCAGGTAATAACGTGGTCAATAAACTGACTGACCAGGGAATTGAATGTTGAAATTTGTTTACACATACATTTCTGGAACTTTCTGGATCTTGGTCTTTTTTTTACTATCTTCAATGTCTTTGTATTTGAATGGTCTTTATCTAGACTGGCCCAGACATATAACCTGGACGTGATGGAGTGTTTAATTCCAGAGAAGCCCAAGTGTGGAGTCTGTGAGGCAGAGGCTTTTAAGAGATGCTCCCGCTGCAAGGGGGAATGGTACTGCCAGAGGTAAAATCATTAATGGTGTAGCACTTTACAGGAAATGTTTCCCCTAAGCAACAAGAGAACGCTACTGCACCTTTTATTCCAAATTCCACATTAGTCTCGCAAACAAATATGTACTTGAGAACTCAAAAGACAAATAAAAAGGCAGCTGGTTTATTCACAGGTTGACTGTGTACAACTGAATATTTTAAGTGGTGTTGCTCCTTCCTTGTAGGGAATGCCAGGTAAAGCATTGGCCTAAACACAAGGTTGCCTGCCAGCTGATGGCTGAAGCTACAGAGAAGCTCCAGAAGGACTTAACCGTGAAGCCTACTGAGACAGACGCAAATATAATTGATAGTTTGGACTGAGTCAACAGATAGATCTCCTATCTGAATTTTTATTGGGATGGGATTCAAATTATGTTGTTATGAATGTTATTGTAACATGTTTTCAGTGGTGTTTGTCTCAATTCAATTTCAGTTTTTAAATTGTATTAATGCCCACTTGAAAAGCATAATTCAGTTCTGATAATATTCTAACTTGAGTTTAAAAGGGTTAAGGTAATTAACTGCTAAGCTTTCAGGAGTCAAGCAGGGCTGGAATCCCCTTGATCTCAGACCAGTTGACGGTATGTTGAAATTACAGGTTGAACCTGGGAAGTGGTAGAAGTCAAAAACGGCTAAATAAATTGTGATAATGGGCTCCTCGTTTCTTTATTAACATGTTAGATAGTTATAAGGAGTAATCTATCCTTTTGTGGTAATACCTTTTAAAAAGGAACATCCTGAATTCGTGCTTCCTGGTGTTTTGCCATTTCATCTTGGTCTTGATCCTAGGATCAGTATTCATATTGTTAGGCTAACCATGCCGTATCAATTTCTTCGGATTGTATTTCAGAGTAACTTAACCCACTTTATTGTTTAAACTCTGCTCTTGTCACTTAAAGATGGTGCGTCTACCATATTGTTTTTCTTAACACAAACTGTTAAAAAAGTATATAAGCTATTAATAACAGACTGTCAATTGCTGGTTAAATAAACAAAATGTATAAAAATTACCGTGTTTAATTGAATGTCACCGCTAAATGAAATAGCCTAAATATGTAGTGTCCTATTTGGTGATGAAAGGAGGGGTGGGGGATTCACCCGCCTGCCCTACTGTTCAAGACTCTGAAGCAACCCGTAGTTGAAAAAAGTCCGGATGTGAAAATTATAGGCTGCTTTGAACTTTCTCTTCTTTCGGTTAAGTTCGATTCTTCCTGCAACACGTTAGGGTGTTCGAACTACGTGATGGGATGCTTACAGTAAACATGTTGTTTTTGGTATTTCAGTTATGTAGCCGATGATAGCCTACATTGTTTCCAGTCGCGAAGCTGCACACCTCCGCTCCGTTATACGTATTTGCTTATATGTAAAATTGAAAACGTCGGGGACAAGGCTTCGCACGCTGGGTGGATGGCTGTTTCGGTGAGTTTTTACCTACAACGTGGTATGTACTTGGTATTAACATAAACAAAACTACTGAGCTTCTCATAATATATTATGCGGTATTCGTCCCATGTTTGTGTTCCAGTCTGCCATCATGAATTCTCATCTGGGATGCTCAACATACATCTGGCTTGCAGCTGATTGTTTTCTTCATATGTTTAAAGCTTGTGTGTGTATTCGGCTAAATAATTGTATATATTATGTAGTTGCAGTTAATTTCAATTTCCTTAAAGTATCACAGTTGATGGTCTCCAAGAGAAAAAAACTGTCCGGTTAGAAAATCAAAGTCTTAATAATCTCGAAGTTGACAGTTTTTTTATATTGTTGCAGAAAGTCTGGGAATTATTTTAAATAGTAAAACTATGTCGAGACGAGTTATTTCATAATTCTTTTGTTACATTATTAATTTCAAGCCACAATGTACATAATAGTGAAGTAAATGCATACTGCTTGGGAAGCTTTCCACACAGTAACCCGCTAAAATAATACTCTTAAGGTAAAGGTACTTGTCCTGTTTTTGAGCAGGTTTCATATTAGATTATCTTTGATTAGTAATGTTTTGGGCATTGCCTTGGTCACAGGTGTGAAGCGTGGCCCTCTGTGAAGAAGGAACCAAAGCTGTGACTGACATAATGTCCTGGGGCGAGTTTATTGAGCTCCGTAATTTGAGGCTGCATGACCATGAACAGATCGAACTGACCAGCTGCGAGGTGCCTCGCTCACCACCTCGTCTGGAGCGGGCTAATGCCCTGCGTATCACCCCAGGGAAGGTCCCAGAGCTGCTCAGCCGTGTGGGGATCATTAGACTGCTGGGGGACAACCTGGACTCTAGGCTCACCGACGAGAGGGGAGAGGGGCATGACTTTCAGCCCTGCAGTCATGCCCAGCCCACCTGGTGTGACCTGTGTGGAGACTTCATCTGGGGAGTGTACAAGCAGAGCCTGCGCTGTGCCAGTAAGTCTGCTTACTGGACATGATTTAATTTTAGGGATGCACCGATCCGATATATATATATTGTAAGGAGGGCAAAAATCTATCATCTTACCTGTATGTATTTTTTCAGTTGTATCTATTTTTGATTCCTTCTTTGCAAAACTTTTCTTTTGAGCTTTGCAATAATATTTTTTGGTTTTGTGATTCAGACATCTTTTGAGGGTGTTAGTGTTTGAAGAGTGCTTTAACTTTTGTAATATTTTTTCTGCCTTTGCGAATGTGACACAAATGTTTTGACTTCGCAGGGTGTGAGTGCCGGGGTCATGGAGGTCATATCTGTTAACACTATTGGTCAGCCTGATATAGTGACAACCTGAATTAGTACGAGTCACAATCGTCATAACACCTTTAAAACCTTGCTGCACATCTGGGAAAGCGTCCGTTTTGGCCATTAAGCCCATAATTTTTTTCCATAGGGAACTTTTTAGAACCAAATATGGTCTGTGTTTAATGTAGGCTTGAAACACCTCGCAATTTGGTAACATTGTAAATATATATGAGACAAGATGGACTTTATCAATATCTTTGCCAAAAAATATTTAGCCAAAAAAAGACTTAAAGTTAATTAGCCGCTAATGTGGCTGAACTACACTTTACGTAGACATAATCACTAAGTGCATCGGGTGGTAGTTGTTAACAACACCCCATTTCCCTCAGAGTAACCACTGGTAACGTAGCAATAATATAGTATATGTCACAAATATAAAAATATAATCTGATTGTTCAGCTTTTTTCTCTCCAAATCAGTGTTTCTATTTGTTCTTGTTAATAATTGATCAACTAAGCACAAGTGTATGTTTCATCGTTTTCCTACCTCAGCAAGGGAGCTAATATCGTAAGGTTACAACCAGAAAGACAACTTGCACAATAAGGAAATGATGCATACCACTATAACTGGCACTAAGACGTTCATCACCAGATTCTTTCAAAAGTTATGTTTTTTTTTTTTTTATTGTATGCTAGTAAGTATTTGTTTTACTTTTTTCTTCCAGCCTTGACTGCACATGCTTTCCAGATGCCATTCGTACATGCCCCAATTCACCGTCTGTGAGCCAAGAACTGTTTTTAGCAGAGATGGAGTCATTTGTTTTGCCCCCAACACATAAGGGTGTGCTGTCCCCCTATTGCTGGCCATATAGCCTCCTGCTGCGCTAAAGACTTTGCCATTCCAGCCAGCATGCCTGAAGGGCCACTGTTCCCTTGGTTTTTATTAATGTCCGTTACAGACAAGAAGGGTACCAGTTGATCTGTTTCAGGTCCAAGGTAATATGCCTGTAAACCTGCCTCAGAGAGTGTGGGATCTTTGGACAGGGTTATTGTAATCAGCCATATACATCTCACAGACAGCCCATTTTTAGAAGTTGCTGGCCTTTTCCATTCACACTCCTTGTCTGTGTAAAAATGTTGCTGCATGGCTACATTAATGATCTTGTTAATTTAACACTTGACTTGACAAATAAGGGTCAACTCAAGACTGAATGCCTTTTGATATATCACAAACCTCTACTAAAACTGGTCACACAATACAAACTAAATGTTAAAAATGATATTTAGAATGTAAATACATTTTCAATGACAGCAATAGAAGTAATTTGTTTAAGGTATCATCCTGGATCATGTTTATTATGTATCAATTCTATGGATGTTTCCTTCTAGAAATAGTATGTATCTTGCTAGCTAAACTCCCCAACACAGAATACACTTTTATGCCGGCCTGACCAAATCTTTAAGTTGACCATCACTATTGCTGCACTTCTCCCCATGGCCAGTACATTAAGAAATGTTTTGGGGGAAATTGCCACTAACATCGACACACTGAATAAAATAAGATAAATAGTAACATTTCTATAAATGAAACAAAACAATGTATTTGTTACTGCACTGCTAACTCGCTCGGTAAAGGCAATTACTAGGTAAGACAGACGATGGAGGAACTAGTGACAAGGACACAACATTATTAATTGAATATAGATTCAAAATTATGGCGTGGGTCAATTTTAGCTTCATTCTGTTAGTTAGAAATTACATTGGGCGTTTAATCAAGGGAATTGTAGTCTTAAATCAGGTATTCAATGTTGCTAATGCATGTACACTATTGTAGAGGTAACAAGCTAATATGCAGTCACCTTGTTCTGACAAGATTTAAACGGTTATCAAAACGTTGAGGTGGTGTAAGAGTGCAACTTTATTTGAAGTGGGCCTAAAAATGACCTATGAATAAAAATAATGGCGCAATGGCAGAAAAAGCTGCTTTTCCTTATTTGTCGCAAGGTTTTATGGATATGAAGATTACGAATCATACGATTTCAGGTGGTTACAAAATCCAACTGACCAATTGTGTTATCAGATACGCCATCCATTACTCCGCCCCTCATCCCCTGCGAAGTTGCCACGTGTCACATTTGGCAGAAACAATATCACAAACACAAATATATTCACAACTCCACCCACCCAAGAGAATAACCCTGATAATATCGCAAAGTCAAAAACAATTATTGCAAAGCTCAAAAGAAAAGTTTGCAATGAAGGGATAGAAATAATCGTAATTGAAAAAAAATATATCATGTGTAAGATTATATTGTTGTGCCATTTTTCACATTGATTATTATCTTTTTTTGCTATTTAACATATTTGTTTGCGATTTTATTTAAAAATGTTTGATATTCACTTGGTTCTTGGTCTTCTTAAAATTTCTTTGCAATTCCTTGTGTTCCAAAATTAATTCCGTAATGTACATGCCTGCATGCAGTTACTGTATCTAAGCTTATGAGCTTGTTTATTAGGCTATTGGTTTGAATTAGGGCTATGAAAACAGTATTAAAATGTCTGCGTAGGATATCCACTGCTCAAAAAAATGTGGAAAAAAGGTTGTTTAAATCACACTGGGTCTCAATGATGAAAATGTATTAAACATCAAACATTTTTATGTAGTTTGTGGAGAACAAAATTACGTTATTGGAAACCAGAATTACCAACCGATTGAGAGATGTATAAATACTCACACCAAAAATATATTTAAACCACTGGCTGGTCCAACTTGTGTGAATTTCATCATGGCAACTCATAATGTGACGCAGTAGTGTGTATAGCCCCCACATGCCTGTATGCACCCCCGACAATGTCTGGGTATGCTCCAAATGAGACAGTGGATGGCGTCCTTTGGGATCACAGACCTGGATCAGGATATCATTGAGCTCCTGGACAGTCTGTGGCGCTACTTGTTGGCGTCGGATGCACCAATACATAATGTCCCAAAGGTTCTCAATTGGATTCAGGTCTGGGAAACATGAGGGCCAGTAAATGGCATAAATGCCCTAATCATCCAGGAACTGTCTACACATTCTGGCCACACGAGGCCAGGCATTTTCCTGCACCAGAAAGAACCCAGGGCCCACTGCACCAGTGTAAGGTCTGACAGTGGGTTGGAGGATTTAATCTCTGTACCTAACAGCGGTCAGGGTATCGTTGGCTAGCAGGTGGAGGTCTGTGCGACCCTCCAAGGATATGCCTCCCCAGACCAAACCGGTCATGCTGGATGATGTTACAGGCAGCATAACATTTACAATGGCATCTCCAGACTCTTATATGTCTGTCCCATGTGCTCATTGTGAACCTACTCTCATCTGTGAAGAGAACGATGCTCCAATGTTTGACCAGCCAATTCTGGTGTTCTCTGGCGAATGCCAATCAAGCCGCACGGTGCAGGGCTGTGAGCACAGGTTCCACTAGAGGACGTGGGGCCCTCATGCCCTTATATAGTCTTTTTCAGACAGTTTGGTAAGAAACATGCATACTAGTAGCTTGCTGGAGGTCATTTTGTAGGGCTCTGTCAGCGCTCCTCCTGTTCCTCCTAACACAAAGGAGCAGATGCAGGTCCGGCTGCTGGGTTGATGCCCTTCTACAGCACTGTCCAGCTCTCCCTGTGTAACGACCCATCGCCTGGTATCTCCTCCATGCTCTTGTGACTTTACTGGGAAAAACTGCGAACCTTCTTATGACAGCATGTATGCACACTGCCTGTGCAATTTGAATGGGCTGCAGATACCCCTTCATGCTACCAGTAATGACAAGGACGCTAGCAAAACAAGAGGAGAATCAGTCAGAAAGGATAAGAAGAGAGCAATTGTCTGTAGCCACCACCTGCAAAACCATTCCCTTTCTGGCTGTGCCTCTCCTATGCATCTGTTGTCACTTTCATTGGCACCAAAACATCTGACAGTGATTCACAATTGCTTATGCTTTCTAACTGGACAGATTGACATTCCTGAAGTTAAATTGACTTGGTGTTATACTGTGATTATTACGTGTCCCCTTCATTTTTCTGTTAAATTTTGTAACATGTGTCATACTATTTAAGTTTGAATCACTTCTCTTAATGGTCTTTAATGTTCATCTGTATATCTCAATAAGCGTTAATGAGTATTGGCAAAGAGGGACCATCCCAAGGAGAGAACCCCAAAACACAAGACTCCGAGTTTCATTTAGCAGTTGTAGCGCCATTTTGTTCATGAGCAGTGTTGCAATGTTCCGTAGTGATTTGTTAGGCTATACTTCTGATGCAACAGGGCTGTTGAATGGAATAAAAAAAACACTATACAGCCTTGCAATCCTAGAGACCAAATTTAGCTCAAAAAATCTGTGACAAGTTATTTTTCAGATCCAACTTGTAATAACTCCATGTGGACAGTGGAGGACAGCAGTCAATTTTAAATCCAAAATGTTCACAAATTTGGAGGGATGACCCAAAGCTTATACAGAATTTGTTGTGTCATCATGGCAGGTCTTTTATTAGGTCTTAGTAACTACAACCTGTTCTGTTCAATAAGTCCTAATTTTTCTTTCTTTTCTTACAGATTGCAGATTCACTTGTCACTACAGATGTCGAGCTCTTATTCAATTAGATTGCAGTTTGGATCGTAGCTCCACAGTTGAACAAACATGTGTTTTGGTCGAAAACACCATAGAGACCGATACAAATGTGGTAAGAACTATTTGTTAACTTCTGACGTTGACGTTGTTAGCGGACGGAATAGAGGATGTTCAATGATTTCATTCGAGTAATGATTTCCTCTCTGCGCCCAATCATAGCCTGTTGCTCGGGTTTTGTGTATTTTCTAATTTCAACGGCCTGGGTTGGGCCTCTGCATGCCGGGGGCTGGTGGAAAGGCGGGGGCTGACACACATCCTGTTCTCAGCGTGAGAAGCCGAAACGTGGCCAAATCGTACAGGAGATAAGACCGAAGCGCTTTAAAACAGCATTCTCGGAGTTTACAGAGAGAGAGGCCTTCTAGCTGTACTAACATTTGTATTACTTTGCTAACGATCTGGGTTTACAGTTTAGGATACACGTATCTAATTAATTAAACGAACTCTATCCGCACTCTAAGTAGATGATACTTGACTAATTGTAGCAAGTATAAAGGTTACATACATCTTCCAGTTCGTTTGATTGTACAACTTTGATCATGAAAGACGCAGTTATTAGTTCGGATAAAAGCCCATCCTTCGAGAAGACGTGGGGAAGCTCCACCAGTAGCGGTTACTGCAGTGGGGACTCGGATTCGGAGTTCGAGCAGTATTTCACTGCTCGCACATCGTTCATCCGCAAACCCAAGCAAGATAAGGTGAGCGGAGAACATTTGACAAGCACTGAAGTATGTGAGGAAGACGTTGGATATTGCATCGTGCTTTATTATTATTGCGAAATACTAGACTATATAGTTTGAAGTTTTCTTGATATTTGCAATGATTTGTGTTATTCAATACATTTACTGTAAAAAGTTTGGTGCATTTCCAGCATGATATTAATAGGTCTTGACAGAAACTAAAATAAACTGTAGGAGAAACTGTAAAAGAAAATGTCCTACAGAACCTAAATAATATTACAAATCAGCAAGACAATTTAATACGTTTTGTTCATTGAATGAATACTTCTCAAGTAATAATGATTACTACAACTTGACTTGCCTGTATTTCTGGTATGATAACAATTACTTCAAAAGACCTAACCTGTACTTGTCCTATTGTAATTATGACTGCCAAGCCTACACTGATGATGAGAACCACTCAAATGCGTAGTGACACACCTATTATAACCAACAAGTTTCACCAGAAACACTAGTCATGTTCTGTTTTTCTTAGGAAAACTTGAAATACAAATGACTCAATTTCCCATTGCTTCTCACTCATACCTAAACAAATACCAGAAAGCTGGCACACATATACCTGCATGCATATCAAAGGTTTGATTCAGTAGACTACACGTAATGAGAATTGTGTAAAAATGTAATCAAAAGTCACTAACTCATTCCTAGAGCATCTTGAATATTTTATTATCTAATGCTGTAAGACACAGTACTAGATAGCAATAACAACCAAGGTTTTTACCATGGTTAACTTCCTTAGTAGACTGATTTCTATCATTTTGTTATTACCTTTTTACTAGTTAAAGTAACTACATAGCTAGCGGTGGCTAAACTTAGTTTTGGCATTAAAAAAATGTATAGCCCATAAGGTATTTTCCAAGTGAAGTAACATAAAGTTGTAAAATAGGGAAATGTTCCATTTAACTGCAGGCCATGGGTTCGGCAGAGTTAGTCTGTATTAGGTTTCTGGTCATTGATTGGATTTTGCACAGCTTGACATTGATTTGTGTTGTTGTGGCGCTCCATTAATTGTGTAAACATCAGCTACCTGCTTATTTGGAAAATAATTATTGGAGGAATGCAGTTAGTACAATCTAGTTTGGTTGTTTTTCCAATTGAATTACAGTCGTTTCTGTTGCAATATGAGGGTTTGAGAATTTGTTCCAAAGGACCTATCATGTTAGGTGCTGATGTTGGCACTTGCCAAAGGGATTTATGTGTATTGATCCCCATCCCCCTCGAAATGAAGCTAATGTCAACAGGACAATTTAAAGCCAGTTGGTTTCCTAATTGATACAGGAAGAGTGCTGTTCATCACATGCTCTGGGTGACATTCTTACACAGGAAGTGAGAATTGACCATAAGACCGAGAAATATGTGGTGGTTACTGAGTCTATGGGGGCATTCACATTTGTAGCAGTTGCTTGAGGCCAATTGTACATTGCTAAAAGATGACAGAGATTCTGTGAAGATAAGGCAGCTGACCTAACAGCCTATGCCTGTATATCTGAGGATGGCTTTGTGTCTGACTCAAGCGAGGGGGGTGGGGCGGGGGGGCTGTTATTTTTAAATGAACACAGCTTTAAGGAATGCAGGCCAAAGCCATTTCAGACATTACAAACAGCTGCATGTTCCCCAATGGTGCCTCCCCACAAAGGGAGGAGGAGTTGAGGAACTGGGATTGGTCAGCGCTGACATCATTGTTCTCCATTAGGCTAAGGCTACGTTGACAGGAAGTTTGGAATCTGATGCAACCGCTGATAACTGTGAAAAGAGTGGAGCTACAGGAAGTTAGAGATGGGATGCACAGGCAGGGATGCATAGTCTTAAATATAATAGACGTACTGAATTTGTATAGCTAATTTCTTAACTCTTTATAATAAGGAATGCACCAATACCACTTTTTTATTGCCCGTATCGAATCTGAGTACTGAAGTTTGAGTGTTTCCCCAACTAATTGTATGTCATACAAGGTTTTAATACCAACTTTCTCAATATTTAGGAGTGGGTTTTCTTACCATTTTACAACATCTAAATCTGCAAATCTTATTGCAAAATGTTCAAAAATTCCAAAAATTCTATAGCAATGTAAAAAGGTTTCTCCAGGCATTTCTTAAAATTCCATGTGAATTGTCACTTATTGTCATCTAATCACAACTTGGTGAAAATGGCACTAGATCAATTTAGGCACTTTAGGAGAAAGCCTATATGGTCAATTTTTTGAATAGTAAACTTATAGGAAAGACTTGACAGCACCATGCTATTTTGATATGAATCTGAATGCATTTTGTGAAGTACTTTCAATTAGCCTGGTGTATATTATATGAAGTGGTAATAATGTTTCTCAGGTTTATTCAGATTTACACCAGTCTAGCGCTTCAATTCCTCTCTACTAATTCCTCTCTACTCTTTACTAACCATACTCTATCTAGTCAAATGCCCTAGCCCCTGTGAACCTGATGCTCCTGAAATCCAATTTTCACACTGTGACCTAGAGGGTCAAATCTATACATTTTCATTAAACAGATTATTTAGCCACACGTCCATAATTACATTTTATGGTAAATGTATCGATATGTTGTACATTCTGAACTGTGCCTACTTTTTCTACTTGCCATCTGCCTAAAGTACCCAACTGTACATTGAAAACAAAAGGTGGCCCTCTGCTGACACCTGGTGTTACAATTAAAATAGCATTCTATGACTGCTTCAACAAATGTGGAGCCAATGAAGGGATCATTTAAATATTGACCCTTCTCTCAATCTGGTCAGGATGAACAGGTTGAATTCGGGAAGCAGCAAGAGCTGTCAGTCGCAGAGATACAGCAGAAAGTCAAGGAGTACAATGCTCAAATCAACAGCAACCTGTTCATGAACCTGGTGAGTAGAAAGACATTGTTTTCATATAATTCTTCTACAATATACAGTATTCTATTTAGTATTTACATACTAATCAATCTAGTAACACTGTCTGTATTATCATGTTGTTACACTGTTACAATATTCCGCAAGCCAACATGGCGATAGTGTGGTTACTTGAATACAGGGTGTGAGAGTGTATTATCAAGTGTGTTCATTGTTTTCAACAGAATAAAGATGGCTCCTACACTGGCTTCATAAAGGTCCAGTTCAAGCTTGGACGGCCTGTGTCAGTTCCCCCACCAAGGAAGGGTACCTCAACACAGGATGGTGCGTGGAAGAAGACTGGGGGAGTGAAGCGTCGGACTTCTTTCTATCTGCCCAAGGATACATCCAAACACCTACACATCAGCTCCCGCACACACGCTCGAGAGGTTATTGAAGCTTTGCTGAAGAAGTTCACTGTTGTGGACAACCCGGGCAAGTTTGCTTTGTTTGAGCACACTGAACGCCATGGCCAAGGTAAGCCTGTTTATGTTACCTGTTGTTTTATGGCTGACTGTTTTTCTGGACTGACATCACACTGATAAATACTAAGAGGTTTCTGGCATCACATTTATAGAGACTCAGAGGTCCCTGGAATGATAATGATGAATACTAAGAGATCCTTGGTATCACAATATTAAGTGTTAAAAGACATCACACTGATAAAAACTAAGCTGGTGCTGATATCACATTGATGAATACTAAGATGACCCTGAGATCACACTGAGGTCCCTGGTATAACATTCATAGATGGTGTACAGTGCCATCAATTGATTGATTCCATGGTTTTTCTTTGTATTTTTCTCAGTGTTCCTGCGTAAGCTGACTGATGAAGAGTGTCCCCTCCACCTGCGTCTGTGTGCTGGACCAAATGAGAAAACCCTCAGTTTGGTGTTGAAGGAGAATGAGACTGGTGAAGTCAACGTGAGTATTAAAACTTTCATTGAGTGACATGTGATATGACGTTGTGCAGCACAAAACCAATGCTTTTTCTCTCTCTCCATCCTCTCTGTATAGTGGGATGCCTTCTCTATGCCAGAGCTAAAGAACTTTCTCCGCATGCTACAGCGTGAGGAGGAGGAGCACATCAAGCAGATTCTGCAGCGCTATACTCTAGCACGCGCCAGGATGCAGGAGGCCCAAGCTGCCACTTGTGCCTCTGGTGGTTCTACACCAGGCTGAGAAGCGGGTGCCTGTGGGATGACTTGCACACCTGGCTGACAACCATCAGAAGATGACCAGTCACTGCATCCAAAGATCCTAGTGAACACAACGCGACACCTCCCTCAAAGGAGGAGACTGCAAGAGCGAATGAGAGCGAGAGGCCAAGCACGTGTGAGTGTGAGAGATATCAGAAGTGCCGTTCACCTGGAGAGTCTGTTGTGCCTTTTTTTCTAGAGAGAGAATGAGAGTTGAGAGCGACTTTGTGAAACTGTGTCTGATGAGAAGCTGGTTTTGTCCAGTACTGCCCCATGATGGGGCCGCCGTTTGGCTGTCCTGGGACAGCTGCCTGATTGGTAATGATTATCACTTGTTTTTCTTGCTAGCAGTACGGCCTATTAATTAAATCTTTTTAGCTTTTAGGTAACAATAAACAATATTTCTACGACATCAAGGTAAGGTTAAGCTATTTGCAGCCAATAACGCTGTTTTTAATGTGTAATGACAAACTTGAACTCGAGTTTAGCCAAGTCATAAGGACCCACATGAGGGTACCCAATAAACCTAGGAACATTTTGAACAATTTCAGGTATTTTCTGCTCTAGTATTTCCTGATCCTATGCTAATAACATTATCAAGTGATAGGCAATCAGACCGGTTTCCATTTGACACCAGTGTCTCTGCCACATACCTTCTGCACATGAGTCCGGGGATGGATGTTACTGTTTTTGCTGTCTTTTTATAAGACTGAATGGGTTTACCCCACGTGTGGGGAGTACTGAGAATGTCAATGGAGTTGAAGTTTAATCAATTAATCAATTTAATTGATTAAGTAATCACCCAGAAACTGAATCACTTTGAACTGGAAGCTGATGCTTTTTATATGTTATATTTGTATTGTTTGTTATTTGTTCTTTGTTGGATTCTCTGTTTAGAGCAACCACAAACGGAGTGGCGTGCTTGGTTTTGACTATACTCTTTAATTTCACATTCTGTCTTTGCCCAGTGACAATGTTTGTTTTTTTAATAATAATGTGCACTGTTAAAAATAAATAATTTTTTCACAAAATGTTGAAGTCATTGTTGTTGCGTTCTAGCGAAATCATGGTGTGTCATTAAATAAAGAAATCTACCAGTGCACATGTTAGTTTCTCAGTGGTAGTAATATTCCTTTGGATGCATTTTTTACCTTCAATGCTCTCCTTAGGAACACTTACCATGGCAGGTATTTCAGGAGTATTCCATTGGATGCATTCTTTACCTTCAATGCTCTCCATAGGAACGATTAACTTGGCAGTTATGGCAAATAAGCCATTTTCTCTTTGTTGTAATATGAGTGGATGCTTGGTGATGGACGGGAAACCGATTTGTCAAGCAAACAACCAAGGCGCTACATCCTCGATTCCTCTGACTACATTGTTGCTGACTCACGCGCAAGGTCAGCTGACTGTTAGACGGTGTCCGTTCTGTCGTGAGACCAGACGTCACGTCAGTATGCTTGTTTTGGGATTGTAGATGGCTAGCTAACAAGCTAGGTATCTAATGACAACAGTTCATTTGATAAATATTGAGCATTGAATCCTGACAAGTATTCACTTCGCTTACAGAAGGAATATGTTTCTGTAAGTGCCTTCAATATAAACCGCTAGCTATAATTAAGCTAACGTTTGCTACTGAGGCGAACTTGTTAGCTACGCTACTTAGCTGACCAGCTACCGCGTTAACGTTAGTAAGCTAGCATAGAAATCAGATAGGGACTACTAAGATAGATAGCCAATACTAGTTAGATTTGTTTGATAACATCAGTTTAAATAGTTTTACTATAGCCTGAATTTATTTGTAATATTTGGATGACTTGCATTAAGTAAGCTACTAGATAGCTAACTGCTGTTTGAACAATGGCCAATTCATTTCGGGTAGTTAGATAACGCGTAATATATAACATTTGAAAGCGAACATGCTAGTTATCTATCTATGTATGTGACTAACCTTTCTAGTTACCTATTTAGCAATCTGGTCACATTGTATAGCTATAGTTACCGACGTGTGGTTATATAAAACTAGTTAAAGCAACCGTAATGTTACCTATGGCTCCCTTGTTTTCAGACCAAAAGCAGTAGAGAACTGACTGGCTTGTTGGCCAGGAGACACACTTGGGCGTTTTCTGTCTAAGGGATAATGTCCCATCATTGAAGATGGGAGGCAGTGGATCCAAGGTGAAAGGTGCTTGGCCATTTGCTGGTTCAGGAGCTGGAGGTGATTCAGGCAGTGAAGGACAGGATGACCAGGCTGTGGCCCGACTGAAAGGGACCAGAAAAGCAACTCCATTTATTTTTACAAGACGGAGGTAATAAAGTGTGAAATGCAATGATATGTATGCGGTATGTATTCAATTGACAACATGGTCATTTTTTTGTGAGCTGGAAGTCAGTTTCCTTCATTCTTGTCTTGTGTTTATAGTTCTCTTTACTATGATGAGGACGGAGACTTGGCTCACGAATTCTATGAAGAGACTGTGGTGACAAAAAATGGCCGTAAGAGATCCAAGCTGAAGAGGATTCAGAAGAACCTCATACCTCAGGTGAGCTGATTAGAGGTTGATGATAACACTGTGTGTAAACATTTTGTTTTTTTCAGTTAATAGCACAAATATTGTTTGTTTCCAGGGAATTGTGAAGCTTAACCACCCCCGGATCCATGTAGATTTCCCTGTCATCCTCTGTGAGGTGTGAATCACACTGGACTGCTTTAATGTGAAAAAAACATGTCACTCAGTCTGCTCCACACTACAACTGCTTGAGCCTGAAATATGTTTCTCAGAATATTGAAGGAGGACTGTCAACATTTCAAAGCTGTGGAAAGATCATGGAGCTATTTTGCAGAAAGAAAGAAACGGAAGGCAGAATTTATGTTTTGATGAAAGATAGGGGATAGAATTTAAGTTCTGCCTTCTATGACATGTAGAGAAGCGTTTGTGTGCATATATGCACTGTGAGGATGTGTGTGTGTGTGTGTGTGTGAAAGGTAGCACTAGGTACGGTAACATACAGTATATGATGACCCATAGTGTATATGTTGACCATGTTCATGTTGTAATATTATCAAATATAAGTCTGGCTCTATAATTGGAGCCCAGACCTGCACTAGTGAACTTTTAATGTATATTAAGTTTTAAAAAACTGTTCTGTCGTGAGTTGGAAATACTTGAATAAATGATTTACCAGGCTGAAACACTGTTTGGGAAACCCTTTTTAGCCTTTTTATGTTTCATCACTGTGGCTCAATTGACAGTGCATGTAGTACAAGTAGTACAGAAAAGTATGCATTTGCTGTATTTGTAAGTCAATCACAAGATCTGCTAACTTACAAAAACATGAATGAGAACTTTTTCCCATAGCAGTGTGGTCACATTGAGACTGCCACCACAGATTGAGTTTTTATAACTTGGATTTTTTTGGGGATGACAAAGTTTTATTATGAAGTGCATTAGATATCTTGTTGTTTATGGCCTAGTATCTCATTGAAATTTAGAAGTTACGGGTGGTGAACATTTCAATGATCAAGTGCAGTCTTGTGGTTGTGCTCTAATAGCATTAGTCTGGCTCCAGGCAGTAGCAGGCCTCTTGCCCCTGTAAGTGCATGGAATTTGGGTGGGTGTGTTTCAGGGTTAGAGGTCAGTGACTTTGATGTATTCTGCCCTTTGATGTTTTGCTTAACAACTTATTTTAAAGAGCATCTTATTTGTGAAAGAGTTAATGAGGGTGTTTGAGTGATTTTGCTTTTCAATAAAGCATTTTGTCACATCTACACTTTGAATTGTACCCTTTGTGGGTAACAGAGTATAATCCTAATGTCTCTGGTTTGCTGGCTGGGTATGATTGAGGTGACAGGGTGTTTCCAGTTCCCTACATTGTTATCACTTCCTGAGGGTGCATGAAGCCTAATGATGTAATGTCCAGTGGTCAGAGGGGATGCTCTCGGGAGGGAAACTGGGGTTGCGTTTACACCCCGGCCAACAAAACACAAGCAGGTGAGTCAGCAGAGCTCTGAGAACAAACAGCGGAACAGCTTCCAGGATGAGGCCTCAATTCCAGGGTTTTTGTTCAATCATGTGCTTTTAGGATTCTTCATATAACAGGCTCTATTTAGGCATACATTCTGTTGGTCATGTCTTTTAACTAGTCATGTCAGCTTCCAACTGCAGCCTACTCTGTGTCCATGGCGTTGGCAACATCACAGCATTTGGTACATCGTTGGTTCACTAAGCCGCTGCCAACGACAGCCATCACAATCTTCCTGAAGCGGTGACATCTGCATGCCAGATGCCTGTGTCTGGACAGAGTTGGAATTCTCCTGGTCCTAGATATATCATGCTTACATAAAGTTGCACAATATGATGGGCCGGTCGACTTAACCAATTGTTCATCCTACATCAATTCGTTTATGAAGGGGTTTTATAAACCGGGTTAACTTTCAATCACACAAATGTTTTTTGATGTATACTATCTTATGTGTAATAAACATATATATTATTGTATGCAGAATACTTCGGTAGACATTGTATGATAGTCGTAAATGCTTGCCAACAACAGTTTCTAATCCTTGATATCTAAGCATATCAATTTGACAATGACTTGTTACTTTTCTTGGGAGGGGCGACACGACATGCTCGCTATATTGGTCGCTTGTTGGGCTATAACAGTTGCTGAAATAAGACATTTAAACGATTTGATTTCAAGTAACAGTTTTAGCAAACTTTTTAGACCATATTAGTATTTAACCGTATGTTCGGTTGAAAGCTGAAAGAAAACATTCAGAAGAAATATTTAGTCCCCAATCAAAAGTTCACCCAATGATAAGAGTACCCCCCAGACCGCTAAAAGTACCGTTCTGTTCGCCACTCCCCTCACACTGAATGGAACATCCTGAAGAGGTCCTGTCTCAAACTAGTTTAGTTGGGCAAGCGTTGCATGCTAGAGAACTGACAACCGGAGGTATGGTAGACTGTCGCTACCATAGTTAGTTAATATTAAAGTAATATTTGCCATTGGCAAATCAGGTACCAGTGTATTTTTACTATTGTTGCAGGGGCCACTAAAAAGTTGTTTTGGTTGGAAAAACGTCGTTTCACTAATCGTTTTCCAATTTATCTTGAGGAAAGACAAACGTGATTTGGGAATGCTTCCTCATTCTGCTATACAAGGTATGTTACTGTATGTATTTTATTCAATTTTTCACAATGAAAACGTACTCCTTAGCAAAAGGTGGGTGTTACACACAGCAACAATTCAATGCTGTATTTTCGCAGAAGCGTGTACCGCTGCTAAAGCTGTTTTTCAATCGAACTGGTTATATTCAGAAGCCTGTAATGTTGACTAAATATTAGGTTAATCGTTTTAATGAGCAGTTGTATTGCTTCTGTTCTTCTGGCATAAAGAAGCCTGCTTCTTAATAGATTATTAATAGAGATTTGCTGTATAGACTAAACCAGTTGAACTTACACCGTTATTTGTGAGCGGTGCACTTATCATTCAAACTTTTCTGGGCATCAGAATGTATTGATTAGCAATCAAATTATTGCGTATCATGTTCACACCCTTTTTAAACAGCCCTGTCAATTATTCTTACAGGACATGAGAGCAGAGAGTGAAAATAATTTCCTTCACCTCTGAAGTCATGTTGCATTGGACTGTACTGGCAGATTGGAAAGTTTTGCTGTTGATGACACTTACATGTGAATGCTTCTGTGATGAAGAACTGAAGCCCACGAGTTGGCCACTATATCCCCAAAAGCCCTTGCTTCTGGCCTGGAATGCTCCGACAGAAGAATGCCGTCCACGGCACAGCATTACATTTCAACTGGATCAGTTCCAGATTGTGGCGTCTCCCGCCGAAGGCTTTGTCCGCCAGAACCTCACCATCTTTTACAAGGAACGCTTAGGGTTGTACCCCTACTACGATGAGCATGATGGTACTGCCATGAACGGTGGGCTTCCACAGGTTGCCAGTCTAACCCAGCACCTTGAGAAGATTCCTGATGGGATTCAGTATTACATACGGGAAGCAGAGGCCAAGGGACTGGCAGTTATTGACTGGGAGGAGTGGAGACCATTGTGGATTCGCAACTGGGTTGTCAAGGACGTGTACCGGAGCCGGTCGAAGCAGTTAGTGGCCCAGAAGAACCCAACATGGCCTCCAGAACGTGTGGCTAAGGTGGCCCAGCAAGAGTATGAGATGTCAGCCCGGAAGTTCATGCTGGAGACCCTACGACTGGCCAAGAGCCTGCGGCCCAACCAGCTCTGGGGCTTCTACCTATTCCCAGACTGCTACAACCATGACTACAAGATCACTCTGGAGAACTACACCGGACGCTGTCCTGATGTGGAGGTGGCCCGGAATGAAAAGTTAAAATGGCTGTGGACTGAGAGCACGGCCCTGTTTCCCTCTGTTTATATGGGGACTATGCTACGCTCTTCGTCCTCGGGTCGTCAGTTTGTCAGAAACCGGGTGAAGGAGGGGATGCGTCTGGCGTCAAGCGGAGAGGGGCTGGCACGTCCGGTCTTTGTGTATGCCAAGCCCACCTACGGCAACGTACTGGACCTGCTGACAGAGGTAAGGGGCTCTTACAAAATGCAGTTTATAAATGCAGTTTATAAATAATGCTTTGATAACGTATAAATTACAGTGAAGATATAAATGGTTAAACCAAAGGCGTACAAAGACTACATAAGATTAGTATTAGGAAGTAAAAGAAAATCTTTTAGAAAGCCAGGCTAGTGAGGTGTGTTTTAAGACCTTATTTTAGAAATGTCAGTAGTATCCTCTTCCTTTAGATAATCTGGCAAGCTGTTCTGAAGGACAGGCTCATAGTGGCAGAAAGTGGCTTCACCAAAAGATTTGGTTCTACTGTTATCTTAGAAAAATGTTGGTTCATAAAAAGTATTTTTTCTGTCTGTGCACGCGCTAGGAGTGCTTCTGTAAAAAGCAAAAATAATCTCTCAACCTGTGACCCTATTATCGGTGGCGGCAGCACTTTCCTGCAGGATGGGTGTGTCACTCTTCCTTGCCACCACCCTGTAGTGCATTTCCTTGCTACTGTATGATCAGATAAACTGTGACATGCTCAGCAATACCAAGTGCCTTAAGGTGAATTTCTGTTACAGACATTTCTGTTCCATTACATGACCTGTCTTGACTTTGCAATTAATCACTGGTATTCTCTTTTTCTTTCTGCAGACAGATCTGGTCTCCACCATCGGGGAGAGTGTGGCTCTGGGGGCAGCAGGCATCATCCTCTGGGGAGATAACACGTATGCAGGCAGCAAGGCAAGTTTCCACACTATTACCCACAAGTCTCATGAAAATCATTACAAATCGCAGAATGAACGACCCACAAGACCTCACATAATGTCACAGTATCGCAGTCCGTCACAACTCGCTCATTCGCTTTCGTCAGCTATTTATCTGTGGCAGCCTGTATTCCATCCCTTCAGTTACAATGGTTTGAGAGTGTTTGTTCTGGTGAATCCTTGGAGATGTTGAAATTGAAGTGACATGGAAAACCAGTGGAGAGCCGTGTATCCTGACCTTTGAACCCACTGCGTGTGTTTCTCTCCAGGCCAGCTGCAAAAGCCTGAATGAGTACCTCCGCGGCCCGCTCGGCCGGTACCTACTCAACGTCTCCACAGCGGCAGAGCTGTGCAGCCAGACGCTTTGTGGCTCCCGTGGACGCTGCCTCCGCCGGCACTCCGACACCGACACCTACCTGCACCTCAGCCCCCACAATCACAGCATCGAGGCACTAACAAATGGCACGCTCACGGTTCAAGGTCGGCTCGGCGAAGAGGAGGCCGCGGGCTTCCGGAGGGACTTCCAGTGCCAGTGCTATGCCGACTACAAGGGAGGAGGCTGCGGCCAGAGAGACCCTCAACAGCAAAGAGGGAGTGCGCCGCGGTTTTTGAATTCATGGGGGAGCTGCGTGCTAGTACTACTCGTCTCACTGCTATTTTGAGCGCATGCGTGGCAATGTGACTACGCTCACTGTATTGAATTTGGACTGTTAGATGGCAAACGAAACAAGCACACAGACATTACATACAGCGGGTGAAATAAGTATTGACCACGTCACCATCTTTCTCAGTAAATTGTATTTCCAAAGGTGCTATTGACATGGAATTTTCACCAGATGTTGGTAGCAACCAAAGTAATTCATACATGCAAAGAAAACCAAATAAGTTCAGAAATTAAGTTGTGTAATAATGTAAAATGACACAGTGAAAAGGTATTGACCACATGAAGATAGGGAGGGGCAAAAAGGCATGGAAAGTCAAGTCAACAGCTGAAATCTATCAGTAATTAAAAAGTAATCCAGCCTCTTGTCAGTGCAAATAAATATCAGCTGGTTCATTCCCAACTGATGGCCTACAAAAAGGTCTCATTGCTAAGGTGTCACACAAGACATCTCATAATGGGTAAAAGCAAAGAGCTGTTTCAAGACCTTTTTGTTTTGCAACCTAATTGTTGCAAAACATAACAATGGCATTGGTTACAGGTGCATTTCTAAGCTTCTGAATGTTCCAGTAAGCACCGTTGCGGCCATAATACGGAAATAGAAAGACATTCACCGGAAATTCGCAAGATTTCTGACAGAGGAGTGAAAAGAATAGTCAGAAGAGCCAAAGACCGCTTGTGGAGATCTTTAAAAAGACCTGGAATTAGCAGGTACTGCTAACATTATGGTGTGGGTCTGCTTTTCAGCAAATGGTACTGGCAAACTTCACATAATTGAAGGAAGGATGAATGGGCAAATTTACAGATAAACCTTTTACTATAATCGGCTGCCATCTACCAGGATGATGGAAAAAAAACGATGGTGGACATTTCAGATAGACAATAATCCCAAACACACAGCCAAGGAAACTCAAATGGTTTCAAAGAAAGAAAACAAAGCTAGAATGGCCCAGACAATCACCTGACTTAAATCCCATTGAAAATCTACGGAAAGAACTGAAGATCAAGATTCATAGAAGAGGGCCACAGAACCTTCAAGATTTGAAGACTGTTTGTGTGGAAGAATGGGCCAAAATCACACCAGAGCAATGCATGTGACTAGTTTCTCTATACAGGAGGTGTCTTGAAGCTGTCATTAACAACAAAAGCTTTTGTACAAAGTATTATATGAATATCAGTAGGCGTGTTCAATACTTTTCATTTCACATTAATACACAACTTAATTTCTGAACTTATTTGTTTTGGTTTCTTTGTATGTATGGATTACTTGGATTGTTACCAACATCTGGTGAAAATGTCATGTCAATAGCACCTTTGGAAATATATTTTGTGAGAAAAATGGTGACCTGTTCAATACTTATTTCACCCCCTGTATAGGGCCGGTTTCATAGACATATGATTTTTTTTTGTCCTAGACTAGACTTAATGTGTCTGTGAAACCGGGCCATACACTTTTGAGCAGATGTCCATGCTGTGGTCCAGATTGCTGTATGGTTAATGAATCAACACTATGGAACTACCGGCTTTATGGCACTTAGTGTGTTCTCTTCTATTTCTGACATCAGAGGGCTCGCTGGAAATAACTTTGTTTACATTGCTCTCTTTCTCTCTCTCTCTCTCTGTTTCCTTCTCACTCATGCTATCTCCCACTCCCCTTCCCTATTTTTTCATGGTTTCTGAGTCTGTTTCTACGTGAAAATGAATTGTGGTTTTCAAATGATTTTCTGATGTATGTAAAGGTTTGTGTTGTGTGTGCCTACTTCCTTAAAATATCAAAAAAATAGTTTTTAGTGCACATACATTTTTTATCTTGAGATAAATCTGAGTATTTATATGAATGTATTTTCACATAAAAAAACCAACGTTTGTTTTAAAGTTTATGCCAAAACACGACTACTATTTCCTCTTAAATATGTAATGTGTTTCAGCCTCTCAAAATAAATCCCAGCTGTAAAAACACCCAAATACAATCTCAGATTTCAATCAATCACAATCATACTCTGTCTAAAACCCTAAAGAAAAGGTAAGAATGACACTACAGTGTTAGCTGTTCATTCATGTTTCTTTAACAATTCAACTGTCTGTTCTGGATTCCTGGTAGCAAACATGATGTACACTCAGTAGGCCTAGACCTATAATACAAACTTCTTCTGGGACAGGATTTGCCTGGCACAACATGCTACTTAACGGGCTACCCTTTAATTGTTAGGTGCTGCCGGCCAAAAGTTATTTTCAACTCTTCTTTAGCAATTCCAGTTTCCAGGAAGCTGAGACATTATCTTAAATGATAGAAAGACAGTGCTGATGAGAATTCACTAAATATCTACATATCTTTGAAAAACTGTTTTGAGTTGTCCCATCCTTGTTGGTGGACTACAGGCTTTGGGGTCAAAATAGACATTTGCTAAGACATTGATTTAGCCTCTGCCTACAAAGCCATCAAGTTTGCCCAGAGAAACAATTATTCTTGCATGGTTGGGGTCAAACCAATCTACTTTCAAGAGGGTTTCAATATGGTGCATCACCCCTGGAGGTGCCTTATGGTAGTTGACCAGAGTGTGTTTCTTCTTGCATGTCAGGATTTTGGTAGACATCTTGGTTATGTTAAATATTGGCTGCACTTCCAAAAATGTATTTTTTTCCGAAAGTGCCCTAAGGCCTGTTCCAAACATTGTAGTACTGTGCTTATTCTACCTGAAATTTAATACATTATAATTTAAAACGAAAACATATAGTGACTTTGAATGATTTTTAATAATGGATAAGGATATGAGGGCCTGTACATGTTTTTGGTCATTAACTTGCACTCTACTTCTGACAATTTATGGATTGATAGGAATTGTGGTAATCTGTTCTTTTTTAGTTGTGTTTGTATGTCATTTTTGTGTGCTGCTACTTTTGGGTAAGGTCCCCTTGAACATTTTTTCATCTCAATGAGCCTAAATTTGGTTGAATAAAAATGTAATAAATTGATTGAGCATACAGCGAGATAAGAACCAGAATGTTGTATATCGTGGTGAAATCAGTTTTATATTTGCGATTCAACAGACTTTTACATTCTTTCCTCAGTTCAGGTTCCCTTCCAGATTTAGGGGCCATGGTAAAAGAGGAGTAAACCAGGTACTTTTTAGTACAATTTTAGTACTGGTTTACAGTACTTTTTAGATCTCTTTGTCAGATGTTACTGTTGTATTCTGAAGTATAATTACATGCATTTCATAAGTGTCAAAGGCTATTATACACAATTACATTAAGTACATGCAATATTTGCAGTGTTGACCCTTTTTCTTCAAGGCCTCTGCAATTCGCCTTGGCATTCTGTCAATTAACTTCTGGGCCACATCATGACTGATGGCAGCCCATCCTTGCAGAATCAGAACTTGTGGGGTTTTATTTGTCCTCCTGCCTCTTGAGGATTTCCTACAAGTTCTCAATGGGATTAAGTTCTGGGGAATTTCCTGGCCATGGACCCAAAATGTCAATGCTTTGTTCCCCGAGCCACTTAGTTATCACTTTAGCCTTATGGCAAGGTGCTCCATCATGCTGGAAAAAGCATTGTTCGTCACCAAACTGTTTTTGGATGATTAGGCGAAGCTGCTCTCTGAGGATGTTTTGGTACCATTCTTTATTCATGTCCATATTCTTAAGCAAATTTTTTTGTGAGCCCACACCCTTGGCTGAGCTGCAATCCCACACATGAATGGTCTCAGGATGCTTTACTGTTGGCATGACACAGGACTGATGGTAGCTCTCACCTTTTCTTCACCGGACAAGCGTTTTTCCAGATGCCGCAAACAATCAGAAAGGGGATTCATCAGAGAAAAGGACTTTACCCCAGTCCTCTCAGCAGTCTAATCCCTGTCCCTTCTGCAGAATATCGGTCTGTCACTGATGTTTTTCCTGGAGAGAAGTGGCTTCTTTCTGCCCTTCTTGACACCCGGCCATCCTCCAAAATTATTCTCCAGACTTTGTAAAGATTTATATTTGTGTCATTCTTAAAACTTTTGGCCACAGCCGTATTATAGTCATAATAACTCTCATCAGAACCAATACACATGCTAAATACTACCACATTTCATATGGTCAAAAAAGTATTTATTGATTTACTATTAATCAATAAATCAATAGAAACACATTAGATTATCTTAAATATCTTTTTCAATAATGGTCAAATACATTTGTATTAAAATAATGAATCAATAGAAACATGTTTTATTCTGTATATCTTCAATATGTTTCTCAATGGTCAAAGGTAGCCTAAACCTGGTGTATAATATTCTAATAAAATGATTTATTTAAAATCAATAAATCAACGTAAACATGTTTGTTTCTGTACCCTGTTCAACATGTTCCAATAATCGTCATAAACATTTCAATCATAATGCATAGCACTTGAAGAAGTGGGCCAGCTATTTAGGTTTGGAGTTTGTTAATCCATTATTGAGAAATATATTGAAGACTGATTTCACCTCGGTACGAGGCATTAGGTTTGCTTCGGATCGACCTGTCCTGAGTCTTCTTGGATTTTTCTTGGATTTACAATTAACTTTTATTTGCTGAATTCCTGATCATTTTATATTGTTTTCTCTCGCGCTCTCCTTAGCTCAATTTGGCCCTCTGCTGCACCAATTTTAACCATGTATAATCATATACCGCCCCTCCGCATTCTTGCTGGCTAAATAGTCTGCTCTAACCTGCATTTACTGGTTGGCTTTCTCAAATTATATTTTTTAGAGTAGTTTTGGAGCTAAATCAATTCGTTTCTGTATCTTTAATACAAATCTACTCGAAAGAACCCTCCGCCTCGCTCGGTTTTTGATTGGCTAAGGAAAAAACTACTTGTTTTGTTTAGTTGGCGATGTGAACTTTTAATCACAAATGAGCAAACCCTGTACGCCGGGCTTATAGACGACTTAAATCCAACGCACCCATTTCTCCATACGGTTTCCCGTCCTCTCCTTTAGAAAAGGGAAGTTGGTTAATAAATCATGCGACAGCGATCACGTTTCCCTTTGTTGAGTTGACTTGTATAACACAGTTGACTTGTTCTGCACACCGAACCGATGATATGGGTAAGTAGACGATCAAAGAGATGTTATTTTGGGGATTTTGATGTTACTAAGTTAATATTTTGGGTGTGCGTATTGGCATTTCTGCTCAGAATACTATTTTTACTTGTGAATAATGCATATTGAATATTTGTTTATTTATCACTATTCGCAATAAATAGTCAACAATTTATTTAGCATTCTTACCTTTCTCTGCAGGTATTTTGTGCATTTTTCTTTGGGTGCTGCTTCTCTGTGAGAATGTAGTCAGTGTTATTGGCAGTGAGCAGGAAAAAGGATCCCTCCCCACACTGGCCCAGGTGCCCTTTCTCACGGTGTGGAATGCCCCCACAGCCCAGTGTAAGACCCGCTATGGGGTAGACCTGGACCTTGGAGTGTTCAACATAGTCAGCAATCAGAACCAGAGCTTCATGGGTGACAACATCACCATCTTCTACAAGTCAAAACTGGGGCTGTACCCAGAATACATCCAAAGACAGGCTGTCAATGGTGGGGTGCCGCAGAACGCCAGTCTGCTGGAGCACCTCAAGACAGCCACTGAGAACCTCAGGACCTACATCCCCGATACAAACTTCCAAGGTCTGGCCGTGGTGGACTGGGAGAGTTGGAGACCAGTGTGGGAGCGCAACTGGGAGAACAAGAATGTTTACTGGGAGGGCTCCAGGGCTTTGGTAAAGGCCAAGCACCCAGACTGGAGCCCTGCTCAGGTGGAGGTGGTGGCCCGCCAAGAGTTCCAGGTGGCTGCTCGGGCCTTCATGGAGGGCACCCTGCGGCTAGGGGGCTTTGAGAGGCCCAGGGGGATGTGGGGCTTTTACGGTTTCCCTTGCTGCTATAACTACTACAAAAACACAACGGGTAACTATACCGGCGAGTGTCCCCAGATTGAGTCCAAGAGGAACGACGCTCTGTTTTGGCTTTGGAACGCCTCCTCTGCCCTCTACCCAGACATCTACCTAGACGTGGCGATGCGCGGCCTCGGCGATGCCGTACGCCACTACACAAACCACCGCGTTATGGAGGCCATGAGGGTGGCGGCCAAGGGATCCCCCGCGGCCCCACCTATTTATCCCTACGCTCGCATTGTCTACACGTACTCCCTGGAGTTCCTGTCCGAGGCAGGTGCCCCGCCAGTTCAGCGGCGATGTCCGCCTCGTGGCGGCGCGGTAGTCTACGTGAATGCGCGGTTACACCACATACTCACCTCTGGCTGTTGCTTTGCAGATGACCCTGGTCTACACGATCGGCGAGAGCGCCGCGCTGGGATCCGCAGGGATTGTGCTGTGGGGAGACGGCGCATACTCCAAATCGAAGGTGTCCCGTACGCTTGAGAACGCAGCCCATTCAGTGCGAACGCCCGGACGGGAGTGATGACTCTTTGTGACGTTCTGTTTTCCAGATTAACTGCGAGGCAGTGAAAAACTACCTGGATGAAACCCTGGGCCCTTACCTGGTCAACGTGACCACAGCAGCAACTCTGTGCAGCCAGACTGTTTGCTCCTCTCACGGCCGCTGTCAGCGGAGAGACAGAAGCTCCACGGCATACCTCCATTTGGACTCAAGGGCCTGGACCATCGTGTCTGACAAGAGGGCAGAGGGAGGGCAGAGCTACAGGGTGCTGGGAAAGCTGAACCGATACGAGGCTGTGGCCATGCGGACCCACTTTCAGTGCCTGTGTTATCCTGGTTGGGGAGGCGAGGACTGCTCCAAGCGCCAGTCGTGATAGACAGAATCTCATTGGTTACGTTGTAACACGTGTAAACCTGGTTTTACTCTGGTCCGTTCTATCTAAGGTAGGACTCATAGGGCCTTTCGCATGGTTTTTGAGAGAAAATATATTTCTTCATGAATCATTTTTCTTTCTTAGTTTATGTTAAGGTTACATTTGTCTCATATTTTGAGTGTTTGGTCAAGCTTTTGATCTTTATCGAGGGTGCTAATACTCGTGGAGGGCACTGAATATCCAAATCAAAGACAATGTATAACATGGATACAGTACGTAGTGTTGATGCATTACCGAGCTTCATTCCGACTGGCTCATGCTTCCTCTAGTCTGCCTTTGACCAGCTCAGTTCTACATCATCAGAAACTAAACATTGACATTAATGCATCATGTCTGTTCAGGAAATAGTTTTTAGCTATTATACAAAGCCATAAATATAATGTTATATTATAGGATTCGTCCTTTTCAAGCACTTTCTTTCAGTTTAACATTATCCAAAATATTGGGATTATAACATATTTGAAAAGCCTATAAGGTGTGTCAACTGCATTGTGGCCCTATTGTATATTTTATGTTTTTATGTGTTCCATTCAGAATGTGATTTAATGTACTGCTTGATACTTTATGGAAGAATCGTATCCAACAGATATTTGATCTACTATGTTTATTATTTACATATTTCTCTCTAGTTCGTTGTTGAGAAGTCTAATAACCTGCAAATAGAACTTGACCCTGGGCCTGTTACTGTAGGATCTCATGGTCTGATAAATTGGATCTGTCCGAGGATAAGCGACTGAATTGGGTGTGGCTGGGGTTTATATGTTCCTTAATAAGTCTCTAGGTTGCCATGCCCAACTCCTTTAGCGATATCAGGGTGTTGAGTCATGTGGACATTGAGGAACTACTGTTGTAGGGAACCAGATACTTGAACCAACATGCATTGCTTTTAAATTACAGTGAATACAGGATGAGGTCTGAAACACATCTGCTTAAAATATCACTATATTAACCACAGTGGGCCTTAAGTTTCATATTGTAACAAATACACAGGGACCATTCAAAGAAATGCTTACACACCCTCACGACAATAACAAAAGAAATACAAAAGGAATGAAGAACTATAGTAATGAAGCAATACAATAAGTAGTTTGCATAAAAATATAATTCACTATATATATATATATATATTCATATACCATTAACCTTACCTACTTCTGAAGCTTCAGCAATTATGTGTTAAATTACAGGCTCAATATGACCAGAAACAAATAACTTTCTTCTGAAACTCTAATGTCTATTTGTGTTCTGAGAAATGTGAGAAATTGCCAGGAAACCGAACATCTCATACAGTACTGTGTACTACTCCTTCATAGGAGGAGTGTGAGGCCCTTGTGTGCGACTGAGCAAGAGGACAAAAACATTACAGCTTGGTTGTCAAACCGGTTCCACGGAGGGCCAAGTGTCTGCAGGTCCTCCGTGAAACCTGTTTGACTCCCCTCTTTACAGAGTATAGTTTGAGAAACAGATGCCTTACAGCAGGGGTCTCCAAACCGTTCCACGGAGGGCCGAGTGTCTGCAGGTTTTCATTCTCACCTTGTACTTGATTCATCAATTATGTCACTGATTGGTTAGGTCTACCCTCATCTGGTTATTTAGGTCTGAACCTGGAACCAATTTACAGGAAAAAACTAAAACCTGCAGACACTCGGCCCTCCGTGGAACTGTTTGGAGACCCCTGCCTTACAGCAATGGTGTTCAACCCTGGTCCTCAGGCCCCCCTGCCCTGCATGTTTTAGATGTTACCCTCTTCCTACACACCTGATTCACATGAATGGGTCGTTATCAGCCTTCTGCTGAGCTTGATACCGACAGACTCAACAAGGTTCTGGAAACATTCCTCAGAGTATTCACAGCCTTTGCCATGACACTTAAAATTGAGCTCAGGTGCATCCTGATCTTTCTTGAAATGTTTCTACACCTTGATTGGAGTCCACCTGTGGAAAATTCAGTTGATTGGACATGATTTGAAAAGGCACACACCTGTCGTTATAAAGTCCCACAGTTAACAGTGCATGTCAGAGCACAAACCAAGCCATGAAGTTCAAGGAATTGTCTGTAGACACAGATCTTGGAAAGGGTACAAATAATTCCTGCAGCATTGAAGGTCCCAGTGAGCACAGTGGCCTCACTATTCTATTAATGGAAGAAGTTTGGAACCACTAGGACTCTTCCTAGAGTTGACCGCCCAGCCAAACTGAGCGTTCGGGGAAGGGAGGTGACAAAGAACCCGATGGTCACTCTGGCCTGTATGGTAAAGTGGCCAGATGGAAGCCACTCATTAGTTAAAGGCACCTGAAGGACTCTCAGACCATGAGCAACAAAATTCTCTGATGAAACAAAGATTGAACTCTTTGGCCTGAATTCCAAGCCTCATGTCTGGAGGAAGTCAGGCACCGCTGATCACCTGGCCAATACCATCCCTACGATGAAGCATGGTGGCAGAATCATGTTGTGGGGACGTTTATCAATGGCAGGAACTGGGAGACTAGACAGTATGAGAGATGAATGCAGCAATGTACAGAGACAATCTTGATGGAAACTTGCTCCAGAGTGCTATGGACTGGGGTGAAGGTTCATCTTCCAACAGGACGACCATAAGCACATGGCCAAGATTACAAAGGAGTGGCTTCGAGACAACTCTATGAATATCCTTGAGTGGCCCAGACTTGAACCCGTTTGAGCATCTCTGAACAGATCTGAAAATTGCTGTGCACCGATGCTCCCCATCCAACCTGATGGAGCTTGAGAGGTCCTGCAAAACAGAATGTGGGAAAATAGGTGTGCTTGTAGCATCATTCTCAAAAATACTTGAGGCTGTAATTGCTGCCAAAGGCGCTTCAACAAAGTTTTGAGAAAAGGATGTGAATACATATGTACATGTCTATACATTCAAAAATGTTGCATATCTATTAAAAATATAAAACAACATATTTTCACTTTGTCATTATTGGGTATTGTGTGTAGAATCGAGGAAAAACATGTATTGAATCAATTTTGGAATAGGGCTGTAACATAACAATGTGGAAAAAGTGAAGGGCTGTGAATACTTTCCAGATGCACTATACATACAGTTGTGCTCAAAAGGTTGCATTCCCATGGAGAATGGATAATATACGTACCATTATTAAAGAAAAGACGAGGGAGCTTTAATTTATTATGGGGTTTATATTCAACTGTAGGTCATTGCACATTCAACTGTATAAATTGCACAATCATGAAAAAAAATGTATGACCCTTGTTCGAAAGTCTGCATACCCTTCGTTCTTAATACTGTGTATTGCCCCCTTTAGCATCAATGACAGCATGCAGTTTTTAGTAATAATTTTCTATGAGGCTCCAAATTCTTGCAGGTGTCATAGTCCAAGAGCATCCCATGCGCAGCTTTCGTGCTGTAGAATGCATCTGATAATATGCTGCATTCATCTTGCCATACATTTTCACATGATTCCCCGTGCCTTTAGCGCTCACACACCCCTAAAACATCAGTGAGCCACCACCATGCTTCACAGTGGGGATGGTATTGTTTTCAATATAGGCCTTTTTTGACCCCTCTCCAAACAGCGCTTTCATGGTTGTGACCATAAAGCTCTATTTTGGTCTTGTCACTCCAAATTACAGTTTGCCAGAAGCTGCGAGGCGTGTCAAGGTGTTGTCGGGCATATTGTAACCAGGCTTTTTTGTCGCATTGGTGAAGTAAAGGCTTCTTTCTGGCAACTCGACCATGCAGCTATTTTCTGTTCATGTATCGTCATATTGTGCTCCTTGAAACAACCACACACATCTTTTTCCAGAGCAGCCTGTATTTCTCCTGAGGTTACCTGTGGGTTATTCTTTGTATCCCGAACAATTCTTCTGGCAGTTGTGGCTGAAATCTTTCTTGGTCTACCTGACCTTGGCTTATTTTCCACTTCTTAGTAGGTGATTGAACAGTACTGACTGGCATTTTCAAAGCTTTGGACATCTTTTTATGTCCTTGTCCATCTTTATACAGTTCCATTACATTGTTACGCAGGTCTTTTGACTGTTCTTCTCTGCTCCCAATGGCTCAGTATCTAGCCTGCTCAGTGCATCCACGTGAAAGCTAACAAACTCATTGACCATTAATACACAGACACTAATTGAAATTTTATAAGCCGCAGGTGTGGGAAATTAACCTTTAATTGCCATTTTAACCTGTGTGTTACCTTGTGTGATTTCTGTTATTATTATGATTTAGAAAGGAGCCAAACAACTATGTATTAATACATGGCTTCATTAGATCACTATCCTTTTGCATGATCAGTCATATTTTCAAAATCAATGCCAAAATGTCACAATTTCTGCCAGGGTATGCAACCTTTTGAGCACAACTGTATACACAACATGCAAACATGACGTGGTGAGTAATGTACTTACATGTTGTTTACTATATAGTACAAAAGATTTTGCGATTTTGAGGGTTATAGATATTATTTGATAAGGGGTTCATGGAAAATAACTTTTGATAGAAACAAATGTTGGTCTGGAAAAAAACAATGAAAATAAAGACAAATGACAAACGTTAAATGAAGGGGTAGGGCAAAAGACTTAAAACATTTAAATTGAGCCTCTTCGAAAGGGCAAGACAATGTGACTAAAAGGGGCCTCACTGAAATGAAAATGTCCTCACAAGGACAAATACAACCCATCTCTGAACCTGCTGGCATGGCTCTCACGCTCAAATACGAAACCCTTTCAGTGTGGCTTGCCAACTTCTTCATTCGCCTTAATAGGGAGGCGAGCACTCTTGACAACATATTGATGTTGCGTGACAAGTCCTCAACTGACATCTCTGTTATTCCGTTGATGCCGTTGGGGGCGGGTTCCCTCTTCTGCCCTGCTTCCTCCAATCAAAAATAATCCCCTTTGTTTTGCTGACATTGAGGGAGATGTTGTTGTCCCCAACGCCGGTTTGCTTACCTCCTCCAAGTAGGTCGTGTTTTTGTAATCAAGTCTACCCCTTTGCAGTACTGTACATATTGGATTTTGTATGCCCTGACCCTTATCACTTATCACCCATGGACTCCCGTTAGAAAAATATTGTGGTCACCTCTTTATAACAGAGGAGGGCGCTGTTGAGTCCTCACAGAAATGTGTAAGTGTTCTGCCTCAGGTCTGTGACCACCAGGTGGAGGAATGGAGAAATTCAAACTGAAACAAGCTTTGCATGCATTCCGTTATGCTACAGATCACCGCAGCCCAAAGTGAATTAAGTCTCTCTTTACTAAACAACTCTTTATAATCCCACAGATAAAGAAATCCATCAGTGTTTAGTGTTTAAGTAATGAAAGTATGTGTGCTTATTCACTGTTTTGAACTTACAGGTAGTCACGGCTCTTCCTTAGAAGTGTTGATCCTGATGACCTTGACTGATTTCCACGCAGTATGTAAGACTGTCTCATATGATACCAGGTGTCCAAAGCAGTGTGTTCTGGGCTATAATTCCTCCATGGGGGAATTGGGAGGACGCCCACCGAATCCCACGTCCCTTTTATCACTGCACACTGGATAACGGGGAAATGAGGAACAGATAGATAAACAGAAGCTATTTTTCAAAAGAGTGACACACAAGACTGCCTTTTCCACACAATCATAATCCCATATGTTGCATACTGAGTTAGGACCTATTCGAATCACCAACTAGACATGTTATTGTGCAATTCCACACACAAAAAAAGATGACATGGCACGTTGATGCTCTAACCGACTAAACAAACTGTTCAATCAACTTGGGTTATTTCTTTACCCCCATCCCCGGACCACATACTGCTTGACCTGTAGGTAGATATGCTATAATAACGAGTTGCCACAGTGAACGTTTATTTATGGTTTAATTCCCAAACTAGTGGCCCTGTTCGACTAACCTCTGACTGGCTGTTCCAGTGAGCAGGTACATGGCTCTCAATCTCTATCCTCTCGTCTCTACGTTTCTTCATTTTGGGCGTCTCGCTCTGTTACCCATCTGTGGTCACGCCTCCCTCCCGCTCCCTGATCCCCCACGGCTCGGCCTAGAGATCGTCTTGCGCGGCTCTCGGTGTATTAAGCCGTTTGTCACGCTCCCTGTCCGTGTCCTTCAAAAGAGTCAAGACTCTGATCCGGCTTCACCAAGCTCTGTAATTCCTCGGTATATCTGCAGATATACGCGTTGTCCCTTATATCAGTGAGCAAGCCCCTGGTTTAGCACCACGGTCGAGGTTGTGTGTGCAAACTGCGAAAAACGCCGGCTACAGTGACCTGCGCCAATGTCATCCAGATTTTGCGCAGTAGGCCGACGCCAAGCGAGCGATTGTTTCATCCATACGGAACGCATGAGCAGTCCAGTTGGTTCGCACAGAGATACAGTTCAAGTTTTCTCCTGAATCAGGAGGAGACGCGTGCGGAGGCTGTCACAGCAAATGTTCCCTGAACCATTATATATCCATGAAATATATGTAAATGACATTGGGACTGAAAGCTAGGAGAGTGAAAAGGGGGGAACGGCATCCCGAGACAGGTCACATCGTCCTATTTCTCAGAGACGGGGCTCTGATTGCTCTCCACTAAATAGCCATTTACGTAACAGCGGACTCTCAGAGAAAGACACACACACACCCTATCTGGCTGTTGTGTTGTATTATCAAATGAACTGCTCAATGCACAGCTGTCTCAAGATATTATTTTCTTTTCTATTTCATGTAATATAAACGAATTCCCCTTGTACAATCTCTCAGGGATTGGAGGCGTTTGAATCTCTGCGCGTGCCGGTTTGTGCAAACGTGTTTGTTTGTGTTTCTGCCTTTGTGTGTGTGTATATTGGGGAGATGCTGTCACTGCAGTATGTCCTGATGAGAGGTGACCTGACAGACTGTCCCATGTGACTTATCCTCCGATGAGCAGCTATTCTCAAGCCCTCCACCCTGCCAGACTCCATTAGAGCTTAGACACACACACACAGGTGGCTTTAACTAAAGCCTGACAATAAGCCGGTAGTCATTTATTTGGAAAGCACAGTGGCCAATCAATTGCTATAGGTTATCACAATGTGCCATCTACTCCAAGCAACCAACAATCAATTGTTTACCAAAGGTCCCATTATAATGTTGCTCTGGATAAAATGGAATTACACTGTTTCCATGGACACAAACCGATGTCTCTAGGTGGGCAATATAAAAGTAACTAAATGAGTAAGAAAATAACCACAGTTTAAGCATTCGTTTAACCCTGCGTCCTTTTAGCCCAAGAGGAAAACGTGCACTTTGAGATCAGTCATTTATTTTGTAATTAATTTAAATGTGATTTCTTTTTGTCAGCAGATAATTCATTTGAGCATTTTCGTTTTACTGCATTTTGATCTAAGCTCATTTGAATAAACATTTTTCTCCATATTAGTCTGGGTAATGAAGTGGATCTCAGAAGAGAAAAGCTTTTGTTAAGTGAGGAGGCTCTTGGTGGCGGCAGAATGGAGCAGAGGACTGACTTGGTCACCTCACCAGGGGGAAATGCTGATTTGATTCTAGATGGGAGCAGGCGAAGAATTTGAATAACGGCTCGTAATTTGCTACAAAGTCGGAAGAATATAGAGTGGATATCTTATCATCAACCTAGAGTGACAGACCTTAAAACACAACTCATCACATACAATTGAACGCCTACAGCCCATATGTAAATGATCATAAGATGGCTGCCCCTGCCAGACGTTTTTTTATTTTTGTCAGACAGTGTCTCAAGAGTGAAGGAGTTTTTCAACAATGTTCAACTTGATCTTTGATGGTTCATCTCCCTGTAAGTATATGAGTCAGGAGAAATTGTAAATCATGGTTCACTTATCTTTAAACAGCCATGGCAACGTAATGTTTTGCCTCCACTAGCTACAGATCAACAGAAGTAATCAGTAAACGTGAGTGTGTAAAAATAAAAAAGATCTACTGAAAGCTACTTGATTTATATTACTTAAAGGTGACTTTTCCCTTAAAGATTTTAGCAGATGCCAAAGTTTGTAATAGCTGTTAGAAGACATTAATTGCAAATGCTCCTGGCCTGTAGAATTACATGTCCAGGAACTATCTAACATCAATTTGATAAAAATTGTGAATATGAGTGTGAGTAAATATTGATCTTGTGAGTTGGAGGGCCTTTGTGTCCGACTGTATTATTCCTGTATGCTGGAGAGCCTTAGTGTGTTACTATATTGATCCTGTATTTTGGAGGAGCCTTAGTGTGTTACTGTATTAATCCTGTATTTTGGAGGGGCCTTAGTGTGTAACTGTCTTAATCCTGTATTTTGGAGGAGCCTTAGTGTGTTACTGTCTTAATCCTGTATTTTGGAGGGGCCTTAGTGTGCTACAGTATTGATCCTGTATTTTGGAGGGGCCTTAGTGTGCTACAGTATTGATACGGTGTGTTAGAGGGCCTTAGTGTGCTGAGGTATTGACCCTGTGTCTTGGAAAGGCCTTAGTGTGCTAGAGTATGAGTTTTCCAATGGACTGAATCCTGACACTTGCCTTGGCCTTGGGGACCCAAGAATCTAGTAGAAGAAAAGTCACACCCGGGTTTACAACCAACAGCATGCAGCTCGATAACATCCCCAATGCCTACTATGATATGTCCTTCAGGTCTTTAAAGATGTAATGGATCTCAATTCACCAGCTGCTACTGTTTCAACCAGGGATGGAGGGGAAGCGAGAGAGGGGAAGAGATTAGAATAATTTAATTTGAATGTTTCTATACCCCCCACTTTCCCCCCACAATCCTGTCACATTTTGTCAGACATCTTATCATAGTTTTGATTTAATTCTTGGGGATTCAGTTTGCCTTGCAAGTTTAATTAACTTAAACCCCCCTTTAAACATAACTGAAAGGGAAAAAAATCCCCTTTAGAGCACAAAATAAACTTTTTTGTATATTAGCAGAGAGCACAGCTGTTTGGAAGATTCCTAGACCATTTTCAACATGCCTTGTCTAGTAATTATGACTGTTACTGCGTAGCTACAGTTTATTAACCGTAGACACACATTTTAAATAGCATAACATGTACCATTTACTTCATTACTTACTTACTTCAATTAGACACACACACAGACACCCATGTTTGTATTCCTATCCTCGCAGAGACCGGCGAAAGTATTCCTAATTCAAACCCTGAATCTAACAATAACATAATCTTTCTAACCTAAACTTAACCTTAATGCTTTAACTTAAACTAAAACTAAGTGGATACCTAACTAAAAGGATCAAAACATCCCCATTTTTATACTTATGGGAGAAACAGAAATCAATTATACAACCCCTATTAGCAAAAAAAAAAAAATGTGGGGAGATCAAATTGTCTTTACGGGGACCCCGCATGTATTGTAAGATCTGGGGGGCACACACATGCACAGACACGCTCACAAACATATGGCTCCTATTCTTACACACCGGAAAAATGAACACGCACATTCTTATTTAAATTCCGCATTAGTACAGGAACCACAAGAATGCCTGTTGTTCGGTCTCAACAGAAATGTCACACTTACATTGTAACCTTTACTGGAGCACGTTATCTGCTCTGATAGCGGGGCCGAGCTGGGACGGGGACCGCGGCGACGCGATTGGATTTGAAAGGTCCCTGTCGGAGTCATACCCGTGGGCTATCTCCCCTTCACAGTTCAGCAACACCAGCACTACGGCAAGCAAGCCCTCCACAACACACACCACTTTGGAAAGTTCCAAGGATCTGATCTGTCCCAGTGTATCTGTGTCTCTCTGCACAGCATCAGCACTCAATGAATCTACTGTAGCTACCTGGAAAACAGGCCCTATTCGTGAGCCTGTGTGTGTGTGTGTGTGTGTGTGTATGTGTGTGTGTTTGCGGGTGCTAGAGACAGAAGGGGGAAAGAGGCAGTCTATAAGGAGGGAAATCATTGTTGATCATTGGGTGTGTTGATGTTTTTTGTCCTAATTCTAAGTGACCCGTGGGTCGGGTGGGTGTGGAGTCGGGTCGAGGGTGAAACAGGCAACCGGAAAGTTTCTGGAAGTGCTGACTTGCTTACCTGTCACAACAGGAAAACTCTTCTCGAACGTCATCGTCTCCCATGTAAAAGAACAGTACATGGGACATCCGCCTTATATAGCGGCCGTACATATGGATTATTTCACCAATTTTCTAAAGAGGGTGCAATAAGGTGTAGTAATAAAAGAAAATCTAATTTAAAATTGAGCTGTTATCATTGTTCAACTGTGTTCCCTGGTTGGACTCCCAGCCATGTCTGGTGTGGAACGACCACAGATTCAAACCGATGTATGAAAATATTGCTTGGTTGTATGTTCCTTCATTAATATTCAGTTGAAGTTTCAAGCTAAATGACAAAGAATTGGTGCTGTAGTCTATACTGAATAAATATATTCAACATATATATATATATATATATATATTAAAAAATATATATATTGAAATCGCAGCCAACACATACGTCCTGACAGAATATATCATTCTGTTTATTTTCGATGATGCTTATCACTCTGAAAATGTAATTCTCTATTTATAATGTTACTTGAGCCTTGGCATCCTAGCATGGCATGTCTTGGTCTATTCCTATTTGCTCAGCAGGGGGCAGTGGTAGTCAGGTGAAACTGTTTGCTGATGTTTCCTGCAGGTAGATTCTCTGTCTCACTGGTAATGCTTGGGTGAGGCTCCCTCAGTTTTTCTTAGCCAGTGGCCAGTCACAGCAGTGTTAGCCACCTTATCTATCATATATAGCCCACAACACATCAGTATGTTATGGTATGGAGACCTACCCACATATCAAGATAACAGTGATCTTCTTTAATTTGACTAATGCAGTAACTACGGATCATTGTTGGTTTTGTCCTCATGTTGAAGGGTTCACAATGGATTCCAATCCGAATGCAAAGCCTCGAGGAAAGGGTTTCTATGTGACAGATCATAGGGCAACACCTTATTTGGATTGTTAATCTGTAGATGCTTTAGACTTTCTAAACACTATCAATAGCATTTCAGTTTACTATCTACAAATATTATCCCCAGCCTTAAACCACAACCCATCCCTAAACGTAACCCTTACTCTAACACTTACTGTAAAGCTAACCCTAAACCTAGCAAGCATTAACTGTCAATTACCCTAACATTTAACCTTATCCTATCTCTAAATGTAACCCTTTCCCTAACCCTTACCTTTAAACTTACTGCAAACACAACCTTAGCCATTCTTTGCATTTGTTTTTGACAGGTTGTTGACAATATATCTGCAGAGCCTCTATAGATGGTTCTTTTGATTATCCAAATAAAGCATAAGCAATCATAGATTTAATAAAATAATCAATAAAGTATAATTCCTCTTTCTCCTTAGCATTACCAAGGATGTTTGTCCTGTCAGGGCTAGATTTTAGGGGCCTATGCAAGAGTTGATTTGCATTTTCATGTCTGCATTTTCATGTCTGCATTTTCATGCCTTCATTTTCAAGTAGGGCAGCTTATGGCCACGACTGTCACGTCGCCCCCTGGTGGCGGGCCTTCCTCCTGCCACGTGACAACCCGGCGTTCGACATCGCCGGCCTTCTAGTGGCCATTGTGTATGTTTTGTCCTGTTTCCCCATGTTCTGTGAACGTACCCTTCCCTAATTATTGGCACGTGTGCCTAGTTAGCTGGGTATTTAAGCCCCTGTGTGTCTCGTCTCCATGTGTGTTATTGTTGCTGTGATTTGTGTTCAGTACGTTTCCACAAACTGTGTTCTCAGCCTTTGATTTGAGCGTTCGCTGTTACACGCCCGTGCCTTTACGCACGTTGTTATTGGATGGCTACCTCCGGAGAGAGGCTACGTTGTCGTTTATTCAAAAAACATACGTTTTTGCTCACCCCTGCATTTTGATCCCGTTCATTTCTTCACCATGACATCACAACCACAAGACCTCACAATTACTTTCAAAATGAACTTTTGTACCAAAAAGAACAAACATCAATATGTTCAAGACTTGCTCTGAGCCGCAATCATAATTCCAGTAGTGATCTTTTTTTCAATGTACTTCAATGAAATACACCCTCCAAGTACCTGCAACAAAAATATAACACTGAACTAAAGTGTAAACCTGTTTATTTTCTTCCTTAATTGAAACATCGCTAAGTCAGACAGTCATTTAGACGTCAATCAGGGCTGTGATGGTTTTGCAAGAGAGTGATGTTGTTGCTACAGGGACATTCTGACTGCTTGCAAATGTTCTAAGGGGCTGTTGCTAAATGTTGGCTCCTGGGCTGCTTTTACCCAGCCGATGTACAAATCCCTGTTTTCACCACCTGTTTCCTAGACAACCATCAACTGTTTAAAGGAGCAGTTCGGTTTATTGACTGCTTGCCCTTGACCAGAACCACTCTCATACCGTGAAGCTGTGATTAGGCCCTTTTCTTTAACAGCACTTCAGGTCCTTCTTGGAAGGGCAGTGCAGCACGGGAAACGCCCTGAATACCTAACTAGAAGGGAAGGTTTGAGAGTTGTCATGAAGTTTGAGTCAATCGACTTGTCTGAGTATGCTTTATAATGGTGGGCCAAATATGCCTTTGTTCACTCTAGGAGCAATGTTTCTTTAAGTGTGTGGCAGTATCCAAGACCCAGCATTGCCTGATGACATCTACACCCTCTCTCAGATGACAAGAATATCATATTGCCAGTGGAAGACATTCAACCCTTCTTATCTCTCTTTATGGAGTTCTCCGTCTCTGCCTCTCGTTCCTCGCTCTGCCTTCTCTCCTAATATTAACCCAGAGCCTGATGTCTTAATCTGGCCCCCAATCTTTTCTTTCCCGCTCATAATTACACTGTGATGGTTCTAACAGGTGAACCCAGTCAAGCGAGACTAATGGGATTTCTCCCCTCAGTGTCGCAGCACAATTTCAGTCTGTCAGGAAGAACCTCCTCCATATTGGGTTTTACAACTCTAAAGGAAAAAGGAATAGAGGAAGAGAAATGTAAATGACATGTGCCGGGACTGGGGATGTTCGTTTGAGCGCTGTCCTTTAGCCTGGCCCAAGCCAGTCAAGCCAAAGTCACTCAAACATAATAGCAAGCCTCTTTTTCAACTCCCTCTCTCTGTCCACTTTCAATTTCTCTTCATCTTTGGCTTTTTTCGGCCTCTGTCTTGTGCACTCACATCTTCTGTCCTCTCCCTGATTGGGCGGCCGGCAGCGTGTAAGTGCTCTATCCCGGAGAAGTCTATGAGGGCCCCTGTGATTGGCTCTGCTCTCCGGCACTGTTCACAATCGATTAAGGCTCGGCACACTCCCGCTAACAGCTTTTCCCTGCTGCTTCTGTGGCTTTGATACCATCACAACTTAACCCCTGAACCCTATCCTTCCCCTTTCTCCTCCACCTCCCTTCACCCCTCTCGGGTTGGAACTCTATCGCCCGGTGTAGCCTCTTTCAACTCCCCACCCCCCCACGCCCTTGTCTGGCTGCTCGCCTCTCTCTCGCTCTGCTCTCCTCATTCGTAGTTCTTCACCTCCGTTCAGCCCTCTGCTCTCCTTACTCACCCTGTTCTGTCACCCTTCATTTCCCTCGTTATTCTATCCTCCTTCCCCTGAGAGATACCGAATTTGCAGATTGATAGAGACAGAGAGATGCAGACGACGACGCAGAGCCAGACAGTGACAGAGATGCAGATACTGAGAATGAGATGCTGAGACAGAGGGATACAGGAAGAGAAAGATACAAATTTAGACAGAGATATAGAGACAGACAGTCACAGGAAAATAGTGATACAGACTTCGACGGAGATATAGAGACAGACAGTCACAGGAAAATAGTGATACAGACTTCGACGGAGATATAGAGACAGACAATTACAGTAAAATAGTGATACAGACTTAGACAGAGAGATGTTTAGAGAGAGATAAAGGAAAATAGCAATGCAGATACAGAGATACAGATACAGAGAGAGATACAGGTAGAAACACATTCAAGAGTTGGCAGAGAGATTTACACAGAGATATAAAAACAGACATAGAGAGAGATACAAAAAGATAGAGGAGCAGCAAGGGAGATTTGTTTTCATCAAGTCGTGACAGAAATGACAACATGCAGCATAGGTGCCATTGTAGCTGATATCTGATTACGTTGATGTGTGTACTCTTGTGTGTGTGGTTAAGTGCTCCTGTATTTCTTAGTGTGGGTAATGTGTATGTGTATTCGTTTTACCCATCCTGCCCTACTCTTTGGGGTTAATGTTGTGTGACTAAAGATAACTATCAGAAAATAAATACACTGCCGATAGCTTTACCTTAGTGTCTTTTCTCCCCCCACTCAGATAATTTACAGGCTATTAACGCATTACTCAGTCCCTACCTACCCCCCTTCCACTTCTCTCTTCAGCCTGTCTTCAGGGTAAAAGAACCAGAATACTCTTCTTTTCTTCTAAGTAACATGGAAGAATTGGCAAAGTGTTTCAGCTTTATTTATAAGAAACGCTCACTTCAAATGTAGGAGTCTTTGAATTCCCAGCTTCTTGTTCGGCATCATTGTTTGTGTGGAGGTCAGTGTAAGTGGTGTTCTTTATTATCAAAAAGCAGCGAACCATTCACTTAGAAACACAAAGATCTACGCAGAAAGAGACCAATGGCTCCATCTACCCAGACAGAATGTTCTTTTCTTTCTCTTTTCTCTGTTGTGGCTCCCTTAAAAAAAACCTACCAAGTACCATTTAACTTTGCAGCTTGTCTCAGAACAGACCCGGAGGACTTGCCTCAGCTTTGCTTTCTGTTTCTGTTAAGCAATGTTTAGGTGTTTTGGTGACGACAAGGGCTGCGCTGGCCGATGCTGGGATGCTGCTGGTCTTGTAGCTGAAGCCTAGCACCGCTAGCGGGTCAGACGCCAGCTCTGCTGACTAGCTCTAGAACTGTTAAGTTCTGGGAGCTGGGCCAGGCCTCAAATAGGGGCGAGGAAGTCCTATGCAGGCTCAGCTGACTGGTGCTATGGTGTAGTTTGTTCTTGAAACTTTGCATATTTCTCTTGGCATGCCCTGTCAACCAGCAATACCCTAAAGGGACGCCTTTTGGCCATGTTGTAGTGTGTCCTCAGCGTTTACTGGCACAAACATTTCGAGAGGCATGGGTTGAAACAAAAAAATTGGGCGGAGAAGACGATGCGCATGTCAACCGGAAAACATTTGGAGACTTACCTGTGAACAGACTGGTCCTCAGGGTCTTTCTGTTTAACTACAGTTCTCCCACTGAATGTCATAGAAACGCAGAAATATCTAACTGTTTTAGGAGCAAATACAGTTCTGAACGGTAAAACAAATAATAAATTTTTATTAAAGGGTGGTTTGGTCCACGTGAGCATCAGAATTGGACCACGGAGCAATAGAGGAAGGTCAGACGAATAACGTTTTCTTTTACACCACATAGATGTCCAGGTGCGTGGGCGTCGCTTACCTAGAAAACACATGGCACCAAGATGCACTATGGGAAAAAGGCAATCCGGCGAAGGCAGTGTGATGCTTTGGACAATGTTCTGTTGAGAAACCTTGGATCCAGCCATTCATATGGATGTTACTTTCACATGTACCACCTACCTAAGCACTGTAGCAGACCATGAACACCCTTTTATAAACACAGTATTCCCTGATGTCATTGGCCCCTTTCAGCAGGATAATGCGCCCTCCCACAAAGCAAACATGGTTCAGGAAGGGTTTGAGGAACACAACAACACGTTCAAGGTGTTGACTTGGCCTCCAAATTCCCCAGATCTCACTCATATCCAGCATCTGTGGGATGTGCTGGACAAACAAGTCGGATCCATGGAGGCCCCACCTCACAACTTACAGGACTTAAAGGATCAGCTGCTAAGGTCTTGGTGCCAGATACCACAGCACACCTTCAGAGGTCTAGTGGAGACCATGCCTCAACGGGTCAGGGTGGAAAAGGGGGACCTACACAATATCAGGCAGGTGGTCATCATTTTATGGCTGATCGATGTATGTTGTATTGTTTACCATGTCTGCCTTTGTGTTATAATGTCCAGTATGTAGAGTTAGTAAGTTAGTAAGGGTATATCAATGTTTATGTGTTGTAGCATTCAGTATGTTTTTTTTTTTTTACTTGTTATTGTGTTCAGTATTTATGTTTGGGTATTTCAGTGCATAATGTATGTTGTGTTGACAAGATGAATCGTTAGCGAAAACATGACTATATGAAAGATGTAATCATCTTCTCTTTGGTATAATTAGAGGGCTCTCTTCACTCTCCTCATGTCATTCCCCATGGGCAGAACAACATGACCACCTCACAGGTGACACACCATGAATATCTGAAATCCTGAAAAAAAGAAAGCAGAGACATTATATTTATACACAATCAGCTTCCTAGCGTTCTGTGCCTCCCACAGAGTTTTTGGGGAGATGTCATTAATTGCAGCTCTTAGTCCCACTCTCTGCAGGACACCTATCTAAACTCTCCTGTAGGCGGCAGACAGGTTGGCGTTAATAGATGGAAAGGGCACCCTGCTTTACTCACAGCAGACATGACCTCCAGCCTTGAGGGCACGGCCGGCTCACTAACACTGTGAAGGGAAACGTAGTAGGGATCTGTTGTGGGCCATGCTGGTATATGGCTGTCCTCTCCTCAGAGTTTTAATCACAGTAGTCTGCGTGTCACTGCCCTCTGCTCTAATTGGCCTGTCACTCTCCATGCACCGGGGGGAGGGGCTGTCCTTTGTAAGGCTGCCATGGCGACTAGGCCATTTAATGAGAGGGAGCACGCTGTGACTAATGACATCTCTGAGCCCATCGGATATACAGCAAATGGACAATTTGCTGCATCTCTCTCTCTCTCTCACACACACTAACAAACAATACACACTAACCTCCAGTCACACACACAACATCGATTTAGAAGTGTATTGACTGACTGAAATACAATTCCTTTTGGCCCCAGCAGTGACTCTAACACCAGCTTTTGAAGTCTGTCTGTAGACATTAGTCTTGTACTATAGTTGCAGGTCATATTTGCATTATCTAATAGCTTATCAGCGATACTCTAAGAGGCTATTATGTATACGACATGCCTTCATTGACTATTAGGTGGGCCATTGGCCACAAGAGTAATGTCGGACATCTATAAGGGAAACGGTCTATAATGTGGAAGGGCAGGCAGGATTTGAGAGTAGGCGTGATGGGGAGGACAGACAGAGCGTCACTCTGATTAGTGGGACAAAAAATACATTAAGTGTGGATTGTCTATCTTTATGCTGTTGATTGGTCCATTGGACACCAGGCCACATGTGGAAATCTCTGGCCAATCACGTGTACCAGTCATGCTATGAACGTAACACATCCAACATAGAGCAAAATGATTACACACATGTCTCTGAAACCAAGATGTGTGACCACTCGGCGTGATGCCAGAGTAAATGCAAATGTTGGTTAAAGATCCTAAGGTGTTGTAAACCAGATTCCGTGGAATGAGATGGTTGTGACACCTTTTACTAATCATTGTGTTCCTCAGCATCACTCTATCTTTTAAAAATCCTCAATATTAGGGGGAAGCCCACAGAGACCCTGTTTAACCAAATATTTTATCCCCTTAGGCACCCCTTAGGCACCAAACACTCTATTCCCTTGGGACAAGCAACCAAAACTAGCTAGAACGATGTGTTGGCATCAAGTAATTGTCTCTGGTCCCTTCCCAGTTAAAGGTAGTGATGATATCTACAGCTGATTCACACTTGCTGGTTGATTTCTACCCCTCACAAAAGATAAAATGTGTAGATAAGAGTCTCTCTTCTAGGCATACGCAGAAAAAAGCCTTGCCTGACCTGCAGAAGAGCAACAGACTCCATCAAAGCTGGAGTGGTGCTTTCCTTCTATCCACAATCATAAACAGAAGTCTAACTCCTCTAGCCTCACCGTAACGTACAGTGCAAATCAGGCAGCAGGGGTCTTCCAGAAGCATAATCAGTGGAGTGAACTCAGTTTTCCACATTGAGACTGTGACTGTGCCTTGAAATATTTTGAGCAAAACTAAACAAGATGGAATTCACTTTGGCAATCTTACTGGAATAAAACTGTCAACCCATTTCTAAAATGAAGAACTGTGATAATAACTCACATCTCCAAATGGGATTACATACAGTATTAGATGTGTAAGATGCCTAACTTCAAAGGCAGTAACAGTTAATGAACTAATCACTGATCATATATTTGATCCGAATTTCTTATGTGAAACCTGGCTTACATTTTCATTTTACATTCTAGTCATCAAGCAGATGCTCCTATCTGTGTCTTACAATAAGGGCATTCCTCTTAAGCTGTCTTGGAATACGACATCTGACAATCATAATAAGTACACTTTCCTTCATCGAACCATTAGTTGGCAAAATCATTGCCATAGAAATCAAAGTGAAGTGATTTTCATGGGGGGATACACAAGGCTTAAGCGTGATGAATTGGCATGCACTAAATGAGGCCTCTCCTGGTTACACTAGTGATCATTTCCTCTTCTCGCTCGCATTGGCCTGGCCATTACAATACCCAGACTGCACACACCTACCAAAGATGTGAGAGAAAATAGATCTGTTATACAACTTAGCCAAGCATCTAACCTAACTCTACAAAATGTCCTACATGCCACAACGCTAAAAAAGAAACAAAGCAAGCTTTCATAAAGTTGGAATAGAAATATCATTTTTCCAGCCTGATTATTGAAAATGAAAACAATCTCATACATTTTTTATTGTAAATTATTTTAACTTAAAAGCAACATTTCACAGTGAAACTGACCTTATCATTGACAACTTCACTTTTAGACGTAAACAACATGACCGTTGGCAAACAAAGCAAATCTCAGTTGTTCTGAAATATCATTTAAATTAAATCTCATATTGACCTGTGAAGACAAGTTGTTGTCTGATTTAGATCCTTTCGTTTGGGATTATTGGTTGTTTATACACAGTCTTATCTTTGGATGGTTTGTACGCCCACAAATCAAAGGTAATTTTTCAGGTCCCACAATGTTTATTTTGGGGCCACTTCCATTTTACCTATAAGCTGCCTCCAACTGATGTGATCTGGAAAAATGTCAGTATTCACTGTAAAATGGTTACTCTAGCTGTCAGTTAAAGCTTGGGCCGAATTTAAGAAGTTTCAGTTATCCTACAAAGCATTGGGTGGACTTTTTATCTATACCCGGCTTTATTAGTCTCATTATCTCATTATCTATGTATGATCTACTCTTGTCTATTTGGCCCACTGTACAATGCTACGCTGTACTTCAAGGGAATTATAATTATTCGATAAGTTGAATCAGCTCTGGAAGAGTTTAGAAACACTGAACAGCTGCCGGTCCTGAGAAGAGGTTTGAGAAGCGCCTGTGCTGCAGTCACCGGACAATGGCCTGCCTAACTGTATCGAGAAAAGCTGGAGGCAGCACTTTCTTACTGAACCTAATTTTGTGGAAGGATTTGCCAATCTATGTGAAACATGCAGAATCAGTCTCAACCTTTAATAAATCAATCAACTTTATTTATAGATACTTTTTTAAACATCTACAGTTGTCAAAGTGCTTTTACAAAACCCCCAGCCTGAAACCCCAAAGAGCAAGCAACAACAGTGTTAAGAAACATTTACTAATTCCCAAAAGGGGACAACATTTAGGAAGAAAACTAGAAGAGAACCAGGCACAGAGGCGTGACCATTACATTTGTAGTAATTAATAAATGCAAGATGTAATAAGTAATAAGTGCATGTGGACTGTTACCAGAGTCTATAAAACCTAATCCATGTCATAATCATGGGAAGGGGGGGGTTGTGGTCAACAGAATGGCAACTGGAATCATCAGATATCGTCATGATCTGCAACACAACCAGGACAGGGACAAGTCTTTTGAACCTGGTACTCCAGAGGTGTGGTCCAAGACCTCATTTCTAAACGGAGCAGGGGACAAGGAGAATTAAGAGAGCACCTTCCTTAGATTTACAAGGGAGAAGATGAACTAAAGGAGAACCTTTAGAAGGGCAACCTCTTTAGCAGGGTCTTTGATGAATGTAGTCTTACCCAGGGGCATGAAGGTGAACAGCAAGGCACTGGAAAACAAATAACCATTGCTGTCATCTGGCTAAGATTGGCAAAGCTACTTTCTGTTTGGTAATATATAAAAATAGATGTATATATACACAGCTCTGGGAAGAATTAAAAGACCACTGCCAATGTTGCTTAAATCAGCAACTCTACATGAATGGCAGCCATTCCCGTCCAGTGTCTGTTGAATTCCAACACAGGCACAACTCATTCTAAAGAATGAGGTACTGATTATGTGATCGCCTGAACCAAATCATATTTAACAAGGAAAATGATAAAAAACACTGGTAGTGGTCATGACTATCCTCTTGCAATAGGACCTGCTGGGTGGTAAAAACAGCTCTAGTAATACCTTAAAAGTAGTTTTTTCCAGCAGGACAACACTTCATGGCACACAGCCAGGTCAGTCAAGGCGTGGATGGATGGAGGATCACCATATCAAGACCCTGTCATGGCCAGCCCAATCTCCAGACCCGAACCCCATTGAAAATCTTTGGAATGTGATCAAGAGGAAGGTGGATGGTCACAAGCCATCAAACAAAGCAGAGCTTCTTCAATTTCTGCGCCACCAGTGGTATAGTAAGTGGTAAAGTTTCCCGACATCAATGTGAAAGACTGGTGGAGAGCATACCAAGTCGCATTAAAACTGATTGAAAATTAGGGTTATTCCACCAATTATTGATTTCTGAATTCTACCTAAGTAAAAACATTGGTATTGTGTTGTTCAAAAATGTATATGAAGTTATATTCTTTGCATTATTCAAAGTCTGACAACACTCTATCTTTTGTTATTTTGACCAGTTGTCATTTTCTGCAAATAAATGCTCAAATGACAATTTTTGGGAGAAATTTTGTCAGTAGGTTATAGAATAAAACAACAATTTTCATTTTACACATACACATATCTATAATAGTAGCAGAGAAACTGATAGCTGAAACCCAGAGCTGTATGCTGTTTAAGTGATCACACGAATAATGACAAATTCTTAAAGGTTAACTAAATTAGAAGATTAACGTTTCCCAATCCGGGTCCAAGGGGTGCACATTTTAGTTTTTTGCTTACAAACCAGATTCAAAACTGATAGGTTAATCAAGTGTGAATGTGTTAGAGCAAAATTTGAAACAAATTTGTGAGTGCTGGGGGGGACACAAATATTCAGCCCTTCTGCGTCTCCAGGAACAGGATTAGGAAACACTGCTGTAGAAACGTTTCTGAAAATCCAATCACGTGATTTGAGTGTGACTCAGTTGTTTCCCAATCCTGTTCCTGGAGACGCAAAAGGGATGAATATTTTTGTCCTGGCGTCACATCTAATTTATATTTCCACTTCCCGCCCTAATTTGAATGTGTACAGCCCATTACCTGTCATTCCCTGATTCATGAAGCAACTGATCAGATAGTTAGTTTAACGGTGCACATTAAGTCTACTGTTTGTCTAGAACACTTTGCAGATGAGTGCTCCCAGAACGAGATGCAAAGCAAATGGTGTATGCTAAGTTTATTGTGTTGAAAGCCGTTGCTCCAAAACTTGAGTTGCCACTGACAGTCCCAGCAGCAAGCCAGGATCACCATTTATCGGTAAATACCACTCTAATCTAGTAACGTTAGCTACTATACTATTATATATTGTTCAACTACTATAGCTAGTTACGTGATGGTCGAATTATCTGTTTGGCCTATGTGGGATTTTGAATGGAAATTGTGTAAATGTTGGCCTAGCTAGCGAACTAGCTGTGTAGATGATGGTTCCGAATCAGAAGCAAGAAACGCTAAAGTTTAGAACGTTATTCCCACGCCCATACGGTTCAGCTAGAGTACCATTACAATGCGCCACAAAAACATAATACATTAGAATGAACACATGTTCAATGGGTGACAGGTCTGGATTGCAGGTAAGCCAATAAGCAAGGGCTTCTCAAAATTTCCCATCGTCTGGATGGCTGCATATGTTGTTCCAAAACCTGTATATATTATTTAGCACTAATGGAGTCACCCATGCCATGTACATTAACTTACCTATACTGGCTTTTGAACTGTGCGCTGATAACATGCTGGATGGTCCTTACCTATACTGGCTTTTGAACTGTGCGCTGATAACATGCTGGATGGTCCCTCTACTCTAGTCCGGAGGACGCGGTGTCCATTATTTACGTTTTTTCAGACCACAGTTTTTTTACAGTGAAGGCCCTGGATGCAGATGTCCACTTTTGAATAATGTTTGTTTTATGCAATGTCTGGCCTGTCTGGTTTTTGTCATTGTCTCCAGATTCGGAGTCTTTTTAAAGATATTGTTTACCTTTCACAGAGTGGTGAACCCCTCCCATCACTTCTGACACGCCAATCATCTCTGGAATGATCTTTAAATACCCAGTCATGTTCTGACGTTTTGCCAATAGGTTGTGTGATATTTCACCAGGTTTAATTTTTTTAGAGGTACAATATGTTTCCAATGTTGTTGCCTCTGTCCCTGCTTTTTCAAAACGTGTTGCTTGGCATCATATTCAATGTGAGCATGCATTCAACAACAAACAATAACATGTCTCAGTTTCAACACTTGATATGCTGTCTTGGTACTATTTTCTGTTGAATATACTGTTTAAATGATTCACACATCATTGCATTCTGTTTTTCTGTAATATCGAAGTGCTTGGCAGGCCGTCAAACCTGTGATGTCCAGCACCCCAAACATGTGCACTACCCACAGCTCCAAATAGGGTTACCAATTGTGGGGGGATGCGTAACAGTGTTACCAAGGTCGCAACAATACCTTACCAATGCATTTGAAGGTTCCAGTTAAGGTTTCAGGCTGGGTGTTGTGTAAAAGCACTTTGTGACAACTGCTGATGTAAATAGGGCTCTTTAAAATAATTATATTGATTGATTATGATGTATCTCAGCACTGGGGTTAGGTTCAAGATTAAGGTTTGGGTTAAGGGTAAAAAATAAAAAGGTTAGGATAATGTTTGGTATCACAGCACTAGGGTTAAGGTCTGGTTTATGGTTTGATTGGCCGGTCATCAGCGTTATTTAACCTGACTTATTATATATTACGAATTTGCCTGTCAAAGATTTCGTATGTCAAAGATTTTGTACAAAGATACGTATGCCTCCAGAGACCAGGCTAAGCTGAGCTGTACAATTGTTTGAGAGCAGTTAACTATTTCAACAACGTCGTTGTTACATTTGCCTGTAAACAATTGCTGTTTTGCTGGTATCTTTTTTCTGTTGGACAACCAAAATGTCATCTAAAATCCTCTGTAACACAACCAAAGTTACATCCCAAATCACCTTCCACCCTTTCCAGGCAAACATTCAATCTGAGTGAACCGCCCCATCTGAGCAGTATGAACAAAGACATCTGAAGGAGGGCACTCAGGGAGCACGGGGCATCAGGGCTTGTTTGGTATTCACCAACGTTAATTATAGTTCCATTAATAATTGCCCACATTTTATTTTTGCAAAAATCTAATGGCCAGGGTAAATGTTGTATTTCAATACTCAATGGATTTTCACTTGACTTTGTCGTGCTAGCCTACAATTTTACCTACTGTCGCACAACAATTTTATACACTGCTCAGAAATCTAAGGGAACACAGTATATTATCACATCACAGTATAACACCAAGTAAGTTAAACTTCAGGGATAGCAATATGTCCAGTTAAGCAATTGTGAACCAATGTCCTGTTATGGTGCAAATGAAAGTGACAACAGGTGCACTGGAGAGGCAACCGCCCCAAAAATAATGGTTTTGCACGTGGTGGCTTAAGACAATTGCTCTCTCCTTATCTACGCTGTATGAATGTTATGCTGCCTGCAACCATCATCCAGCCTGACCAGTTTTATGGTGGGTCAGTGATGGTCTGGGGATTAATCTCCTTGGAGGGTTGCACAGACCTCCATTAGCTAGCAAACCATACCTTGACTGCTGAAATCCTCAGACCCATCTTCTTTATTAAAGCTGGTGCAATGGACCCTGGGTTCCTCCTTGTGCAGGACAATGCCCGTCCTCATGTGTCCAGAGTGTGTAAGCAGTTTCTGGATGATGTAGATATTGATGCCATTGTACTGGCCCTCAAATTTCCTATACCTGATTTAAATTGAAAACCTCTGGGACGTTATGTTTTGGTTCATCCAACGTTGCCAATTAGTGCCACAGACTGTTCAGAAGCTCACTGATGCCTTGATCCAGGTCTTTGAGGAGATCCCTCAGGACACCATCCACAGTGTCACCAGGAGCATGACCAGACACTGTCTTTTGTCATACTTCTTTGACTGCTCTAATGTGTGTGATGTTTGAGTTTTTTTTGGATAAACAGCCCCTTTCAAATCACCCCAAAGCATTTCAGTAGGATTAGGATCCGGGCTTTGACTTGGCCATTCCAGAACTCTCCATATGTCTGTATTTCTTAAAAAAGAACAAATTATTTCATGGGGTGGCTTAATTTGTTCACATGGCTGCAGCTTTCGAGGCCTTAATCTGCAAATGCAATCGAAGCTGTGCTACATTAAGTGGCTCTACAAATATCTTGTAACTACTGCAGTAACTGCAAGCTTTCAGATTTGATTGACAGCTGTGTATTTTGCTATTATATTTTTTCAGTAAACCCTGCATGCTAAAATGATTTGCTCTATGTACCTCGGGCTAAAGGTACTATTCAACATTGGTTGTAGAATAAACGTGCCCATAAAATGCTCTTTCAACACGTTTGTTCTAGTGCCGGGCCTGAACTTGTCCCCTGAGTTTTGTTCACCACAGACATCGCTACATCAAGTCCAGTGTTCTAATGTTTTCTTGACCTTACCTGTCACTGCAATACGTCTGCAGCTCTGCATTGGGTATTCATTGACTAAATAAGATTCCATAGTCATGTGAAATGGTTCTCTAGTTCATCTATTATAATTGCCTTCTGCCTTTCATTCTGTAGGTGACTGACAGCAAATACAGACTGGAGCTCCTCAGTTGTGAATGTCAGATGCTCAACCCTGACCCTTACAGTAAACTACATAAAGGGCTACATGTCTGCTGCACTGTGTGAGCAAACATTTCCTCAAAAGTGAGTATTAATTTTGTTTATCTAAATCCTCCAGCTTTGCCTAGTACCCAACTGCACCTAACCCAGTATAATAATCCCTGGTATGACTCGCTGCGACACGTGTGTGTAATGGGGTCCTTTCAAAACAACACCGTGCTGACTATCCTAGAAGTTACATTTCAATGCTTGTAATAGATGACGTGACAGATACCATCAATTTATTATGAATACATTTTAGCCTCCCACATTGGAAAGATGGTAGTGGCTTCTAGATATCTCTGCAGTGGAAATGTGATACATTGTGCCTTCTAGAAGTTATTTGTTGTACCCAGCAATGCAGCATTTTAGTTACACCATTTAATTTACGCCGATTTCTATTCATTACATGATTAGACATTGGTATATGATGCCAGACGTTGGTTTATGATATTGGCATTTTTCATGCTTTTTACATGATTAATGTTCTTTGGATGATTGTACTCGCTATTCGTACAAGGCTCAGACTTCCCAAAAAGAAGGCAAGAAAAGCAATACAATCAATGTTGGTGCTGCCTGCACACTGAGACAATCTACTGTTGTTCACTAGTTTGCTAATTTACTAGTTAGCAAAATGTAATGCAAATCAAAAGATTGTTTTACAACCAAGTACAATATAAAATGTAGATCTTTCTCCTGTATTTTAAAGTCATGCATGGGACAATTAATAATTTAGAATAATTATTACTAATTCCAGTGATGACTCTGGTAGGGACATTTGTTTTCTGTAGGTTTTTCTGTCTGGAATTATTAAATATGTAGAATGCATTTTACCTTAATATTTTTACTCAGCTCCCTGACTTTGGATGCACTGTGACAACAAATCCCTATGACAACACATTCTTGTGACAAACTGTTATTCTCCTACTGTTTCATGGGAGTGTTGTAAGGATGCGGTAGATTCCGGTATAACTGTTAGCCTCATTTTGTACAAATAGACTAATTACCATAATTGCCTCCTCATCAAGATGCATATCTAAAATTAACATGCTTGTAATATCCAAATCAGGATGCAAACGGTTGGAAAGTCCCAGGTCTTGCTGTTGCCTGCAGTAAATCAGCAGTGATAATGTTTTGTTAAACCATCTCTACAGTGAATATGACAGCATTTAATGTTGTATTTGGCTCTGATGTCAAACTAAAACCCTATGCTTTTATTACCTTCCTCAATCAATCAATACCATGTTTTACATAAGCAGTTGTCATAAATTGGTTGGACAGATCACTAGCTTGAAACCCCAGAGATCAAGCAACAACATGAATTGATGCACAGTGGTCAGGAAAAACTCCCTAATAAGGTAGGAGCCTAGGAAGAAACCTAGATTGGAGCCCGCCTCTGAGGGGTGGCTAGTCCTATTTTGGCTGTACCGGGTGGACAATTTAGGAGTACATTGCCTCTAGGGCCACATCATGTTCAGATGACCTGCAAGTCAATAAACGCATAGGTGTTTTGTGCTTAGTCTTTAGGCAATGCAATTCCACTAGACAACCAGGTGGAAAGGGACAGGGACAACCAAGTAGGGTGTGGGCCATGCCAGTGTCATTATGCCTTAACTAGTTGAGTTACACAACCAGGAGGACTTTGGACAGGACACCAGAAAAAGTGGAGAGCATTCATTGGATTCAAAAGGATTGAACCAGTTCCGCCATTACATAAACGAATGCAATAGACACAATTGGGACTGAGGCAGGATGGAACCTAGTCCCCTGACATTTTGGTGTCATCTAAACATAGCATGAACTACCATATTTCTCTTTTATAACCATAGTGAAATACTGCTCTGTTAATACTGTACTGCAATGCTGCTCTTTTAATACTTTAAAGTTGCCTAACTAGATTTGGGAAGGACAACTTGGAGTGCTAAGCCCATAATAAGAGTGATGTGGACTGATGTCTCTGAAGGTCATCAGGAACCTTCACAGTCCATGTAGCCTTTGAGAATCGATAATGACATGTA